>PVJH01004857.1:0-119719 GCA_004026705.1 Nesogale talazaci | reverse complement strand
AAAAAAAAAAAAAAAAGAAGGGAGCCTGGACTGCTAAGGGGAGCAATTCAAGACTACCCACAGCTCTTTAGGAGAAAGGTAGCCAGGCTAGGCTATCCACAGGGACAGTTCTACTCAGATGAGTTAGAATAGACTAAATGGCAGGGAGTTGAATTTTTTAGGGAAGTAAACTCTGAAAAACTGGTGGTTCTAATTAAAGAGAGACTGAGAAAAAAAGCTGAAGTTGTATTTCAGGGCACACACACATCCTAATTGTGTGACCTCCAGGAATCTACCCAAATCACCGTGTTTTTTCACCTGGAAATAGAACATCTAAAGGAGACTGGGTGGTGCTGTGGTTATGTGCTGGGCTGCAACCCGCACGATGGGCAGCTTGCATCCCCCTGTAGTTCTACAGGAGAAAGACTGGGCTTTCTGCTCTGGTAGAGAGGGAGAGTCTGGATAACCCAGTGTGGGGCACTATGAGTGGGCACTGACTCAATGTCAGTGAGTTGGGGATTTGGGTTTTGGTTTTTGGACCCATGAATTAGTTCTGAAACAAATATTTCAGGAAAACATACTTGTCTTATCTGACAATTTAGAATTTTTATCTTGCTTTATCTGTGCATTTCTGTATCTGTTTCTGAAAAAGTGTCTGAATTAGTAAATGAGAAATGCATGCATTGAATGAATGAATAATTAAAATGGAGATTACAAACGATATTTAATGTGAATGAATTTAGACCTAGACAACACATGCTTAGACCATAGTAAATAATAAAGAGTTTCTCAATTCTTTTTAAAAGGTATAATACACATATATACCTAGACCCTCTTATCATGAAAATTAAGCAATATTAAGTGGAAAGCAAAAAGTACCTATATTTCTGAATGAAAGTGGCCTAATTGCTCCATGATTACACACTTGGCTGCTAGCTGAAAAGTTAGAGATCTAAATTTGCCAGTTCCTAACTGGGGAAAATACATGGCAGTCAGATTTAATAAATATTTACAGCCTTGTGAACCCTCTTGGATAGTCTATCCCATCCTACAAGATCTCAATAAGTCAGCACCAGCTAGATGGCAAAAGTATTGCTTCACTGGAGGTTTTTATTGCTGAGTTTGTGCTTCCTGATTTTAATTGGCATCTCATATTTAACAATTCATAGAATTACATAAGAACCCTTGAAATCACTGTTGTGCATCCCCAAACCAAAATACAGAAACGTCACTGCCCAAGTGGGCTCTGACTCAATGACTCTTTATCCGACGAGAAAGCCCTGTCTGCCATGGAGCAACCGAGAGTTTCAAACTGCTCATCTTGCAGCTATTTCCCTTTTCCAGTGAGAAAAGCAGAATTCAAAAACGATAACCAACAGGTTCAAGGTCATGGAGATAATGGGCAGCTGAGCAAAGTTTCCAACATCCATTTCTGTCTACATCCAAAGTCCATGCACCTCCCATGGACCACAAATCGTCCAAGGTAAGTGACCAGAGTGGGTCTTCAAGAAAAGGGCAAACCCCTGCCATTGTGAAAGCCTTGGGGCGATATTCAGTGAGAAGGCATTTGGGAGTGCTGAGTACACACAGGAATCCCGTGCGCACGGGAAAGGCTGGCTGCCGTCATACATGAGGAGAAGCAGAGCAGCGGTCCTTCACAGATGAGTTGGAATTTGGCTTAAACAACACAGACCAACTAGGAACTCCTGGGGTAATGACACAGCCAGGCACGGGGTGACCTTTTCAGAGTCAAGATACAGGTTCGAAAGTGGATGGTGGCGGTGCCACACAGAAGCAGTGGCCACAGAGCTGGTCAGTGAACTGGCTTCTCATTTGAGGAGCTCAGCCCCATACGTGGCAGATAGACCTTCGCTGATGTGTAAATGAGCATACTACTCCATCCCAACAGTGCGGGAACGATTTCGCTTATGGTCCAGCCTACTAAATTATTTAGTATCCTAGTCTCAACAAAGCTGTGTCGTTCTTTACTGATCATCTTTTAACAGCAATGGCAAGAGAACAATATTATATGAGATGATTATTACGAACAAGCCAATAGAAACTATTCAGATGCAAAGAAACATTCTTTGATAGTGACCATGGATGGGAGGGAAAAAATAAAATAAAAGTTTGGATTCTGATAGAAAGCGTTTTCTTGATTTGAGAGAGATAACAAGAAATAAATAAAATGCTAATGAAAACACAGAGGCTTGACAGGATATGAGATATTAATTTGTATGCTCACAAAGAAAGGAACCACTTGAACCCCTACATCTGAATGGTGACGTAATTGAGGAGAAAGGGGAAATTCATTCATTCAAATAATTCTCACTGCCTACGCATACTGCATATTTAAACATCTATGCTTTTACTTCTGTGCGTTTTCAAAAGTCTTGGTGTGTGTCAGTCCGAGACCTGCAAGAATATAGGATATTGACATGCATAGATAAAATATATAGATGTCAATTTATTGAGCAGCTTTTATTTGCAGGACCCTGACAGCAGTGGTTGGGTTCTAATACCACCACAAGTTCAAATGCTTTTATTTATTATTAGGTTAATATTAAAAAATCAGGATAAAATCCATTATTGATAGTAAAAAAAAGTCAAATGCTTATAACTCTATATTATGAAAGGAATGGTTTGCTTTGCTTCCGAGATGGGGGAATTCAGCTACAATACATTAAATGTCTCTAAGCTAAACATATGACCCATCTGGAGTGAAAACATGGCAAATAGCCCATAAGCTTGCCTCTGCATGTTTCTCTCCCCGAATGCCTGAAAAAGGTAGACAGTACCATCACACATAGCTTGATTAAAGGTTTATAAGCAATCAGTATTTGTCAAGTTGAAAATCAAAAATTATTTTAAATTAATTTGTGTGTGTGTTTTTGCGGGGGCATCACTGCCCTCTGGTGGTTGTGGGAGCTACCCAGTCTTGCTCCTGGAGAGTCGCTGCTGGATTCGAACCACTAAGTCTGTGGGTCACAGTCCCGCACTCAACCACTATGCCACCGGGGCTCAGCCTTTTAAATAAATTTTATTTGGGGCCAGGCTTTAATATTTTGATTATGTACCTAACACACTACCTTAAAGAGTGCTTTTTAAAATAAGTTAATAAAAGTACATTGTTCCTTATATTAAATGACTTAGCTGGTTCTATATGAAGCAAAATTGGAAACCATAAGAGAAATGTAGCTTATTTCAGTATGATTAGCACATAGTGTTTTATTTTCCCAAATCCAGAAGGGCATGTATGTTGCTGTGTGTGAGTTCCATTGAGTTGATTCTCATTTATAGCAACTATATTGACAACTTGGTCAAAGCCTGACCTGGTCCTGCACTGTGCTCGCAGTTCTTGCTATGTTTGAGCATACTGTTGAAGTCACTGTGTCAATCTACCTCATTGAATGTGCTCCTCCTTTTCAAAGGCCATCTATATACAACTGTACAGATACTTGTCCATATATGCCATGAGAACTTTGGCTTTTCCCATAGGAAGACTACCTACGTTAAAGAGTGGTCAGTAAAAGAAACACATTGTTTTAAGTTCACTGGCTTTCTACCAGCAAATGAGATTGCCATGAGATTATTTTTCTTAGTTCTATGGCCTTTTTAAAAAATGTGGGTATTTTAAAAAATCAAACATTATTACTTGAGAATGTATCTTCCTTCTAGGAGACCATGCGGTAAGCGTCTCATTTAAATACTCACTATCACTACAGACCCCAAAAGAGCTGGTGACCTTCAGATGATCACCTTGTGTAAGATACATCATCTAGTACATATTCAAAAAGTTCTCAGCTATAAATTTTGCTAACATATTTAGCATGAATTAACTCATACTATGCTCAAATAAAGAATGAAAAGAAAATAATTTAGAATTGCAGAAACTGGCCTCTTATCCCTAGGGTCTTTATTCCATGTATCTTTTTTAACCATATAATTTCCATCTGATCACATTGCCACCGAATTTTATGTCTGGGCTGTGACAGCAATATTTTAAAAACACTGCAACATAAAACTGTTAAGAGGGAAAACTTCTATGAGGGAAACATTCACATATTTATCAAATGAAAGACTCTGATAAATATTGGGGGTAAGTGCCATCTTTGTACACAATTAATCATTACTGACTTCAGGTTTTCATCCCAGAGATTTCTGAACAGCACATAACAGCTTACTTTGTGAGGATATGTGGTTCTGGTCACAGGGAATTTAGTGAGATTTTGTAAGCAAGTATAGACCAGAGTTATATGTGCTAACAAAATCTCATTAAAGGGAGTCATCAGACTTCATACCCGCTCTTTCTCCATCTGATTTTTTCTTTCTTTTATTTTTATACTTTTTCTAATGAGCACAATCCAGTTAGTATTATGAATTTGGACTTTCTCAAGTGTTAACATGGCAGACACAACAATTTCAAACAAAAATCTATTGACCTTGGGCTTCCTCAATTGATAAAAGCTTCTCAGAACTACGATTCAAAATCATAAGGCAACATGATTTCAATTATGCAAGAGTTCCCCTAAATGGTGTGATAGAGATTAGGAAATTCCATAGAAATCTTGATAGTTGATATACTAGTGATAAAAATGATTGACACGAAGATAATTACTATTATTTGTTGGACCATAAGATGCATCTTTGCCCTTTGAAAAGTGGCATGGGGGGGGGATGAGGGTGCGTCTTATGGTCCGAGGGTGTGGTGCTCCAGAACATCTGTTTATGATCCCATGCACCCGCTTACTGTCCACTGCTGTCCACAGACTATGGATTGCTCTGTTTTCGGGGAAAGTATTGCCTCCTGGAGTCTCAATGTCACTCAGATCATATGATCGGCACACAGCATGTCTCCCCTCATTTGTTAATGAAAGTGATGATGGTTCCTAACACCACTGTTGAGTTTTTGCTGTTGAATATTACCATATTTTGCTTTATTTTAATAAATATTTTAGTATGCTGGTACTATTTAGTTCAGAATATTGTTTTCTTGTTTTACTGCTCTAAAAACTGGGTGCGACTGAACCCCGGTGGCATAGTGGTTGTGTGCGGGATTGCGGCCCACTGGGATGGAGGTTCAATTCCAGCTCACAGGAGCAAAGGCTGAGCCTCCGACTCCCACCACCAGAGGACAGTGATGCCTAAAAGAAAAAAAAACTGGGTGCACCTTATGGTCCGAAAAATATAGTACATGTTTCTAAAATGAAGGCTGCTTGCTATTTCAGCACTAAAAATTAGGAAGGGTACTGCCAAGATCAATAAAACCTAAGACGTTTAAAGCATGAGTGTATCATTTATAAGTTATTTGTTTTTTTATTTGGCAAGCTAACTTCATTGTATTTTCTCATCATCAATTGTCTTGCTTTTTTATAATTTATTTTATCACGATGTGATATACTAGATGCTTTGGGGAAGAACATAAGTATTAGTCAATCAAATGATAGCATAGCAAAAATGACAAGATAAAATAAAAGTTCGGTAAATGAATGGTCATTGATTTATCTGTGAATATTTAGGGTTCTTCCAGAGATGTATAAAATAACTCATTAAAAGTCATTTGGCACATTTTGGCTGGTACTGTTCATGAACCTTATTTTCTGTTATCTAGAAAGTAGTATTGTTATGTTTACATGGAACAGTGTAAAGTAATACACTAATAGTCGTGATAGATACTTACATCGATGTTGTTTAGGGTATTGAAGTACATTAGGTCATGCAACCTTTTGAAAGCTTGATTTGGATATTGAAAGTTGAAAGTTGAAAATGGTGATTCTGGGTCATCAAAGATGTCAAAGTCAGCTATTTCTTTCTCATTCTTAGTTTCTCTTGGAACACCTGAATATCAGAAGAGTCACAAATGATGTTAATTTGAAAACCATTAAGTGGTTTTAAAATTCAAGGAATGAAATCTACAACTAGTCTTCAGAACAGCACTAGGGAATTCCAGAGAAGTAATGTTTTGCGTAGCGTACACCGTTGGTACTTGTACCCAAATCCCTTGAACTCTACCACTTCTTTGTTCTCAAGTGAATTCCAATGTACAGTATATGTTTCTCTTTGCCCAAGGGCTTCCTGTCCCTCTTTACAGCTCTAAAACTGTCTTGTTCTGTTAGCAGTGTTTTGAAGTTCTAGAAATGGACAACACTCCATTTTAGGTAACCCTCAATGACTCTGGAAAATTAGTATATAAATAAATCCTCAGTTCCCTTACCTCTTGGTGCATATGGGTAGAAAGGAATTCTTCATTCTAACTTAGATGCCAGTTTTCAGTTTCCGTACCAAGTTACCACTTCTGTGCCCTCCTATGATAGCTAGCTTAAGAACCCAGTCTTTGTTGGCATCCATGCACTTGCACTTGACCTCTGTACCTAAGTTCCCTACACTACTCAAATAGACTATTTGTCCTCCAATCTTACGCTTAGAACATTCTCCTGGGAAGCTCAAGACAAAACACTGTCTGTTGTCACGCCACAGGAATCCGCTGTGCAGGCCAACTACTCAATGAGTCGCTCCTTGAAAATTAACAGTGATAGAAAATATTCTTGGTGTGAAACACCCAAGTGTTCAATAGCTTACAAATCCTGACCAGTTTTTCCTTCTCTTGTGCTAAAGCATGTCTCACAACTATCATTTTTAATATACACATTAATCATTTTTCTGCCTTCCTGTACAATCTAGAAAAAAGATTATTTTCTCCTCTATCTTTTCCTCTCCTAGCCTCCAGTACTATTGTTTGGTTCTTTCTTTTTTATAACAATAATCAGCAAGACTACATTTCCTGGTATTAAGATGATATTGTCTTTAGCACAATAACAGCTAATCTCTAGGTATTCTTTCTTGAGTCCTGTGGATGCTGTAAAGCAGAACTGCATTGCCTTGAACTTGCTTCCCGGGTTCTACTTGAAACAAATTTCGGCAAATTGCTAGTCATCTTGTACTGCTAGATCACGTTAATATTGTGGTCAACAACAATCCCAGAATGTGTTACATTTATTATTTTAAAACAAGTTCTCCCTTGCAAGGACAATCATATAAATATTTAATAACTCCTATGACAATCAACTAGAACCAGTCAAACAGAACAAACTAATCCAAGTCTTATGCATGGAGACTTTCATGGAACTGGTTGTTTATTCTTCCATTTCCGGGTGTAAGAAACCCAGTGATCTTTGGGTGGGACAAAGGTAAAATAAATGGGGGCTCAAGACACTTTTTCTCTTTATAAAAATAAGGGAAGACGTCAAAATGGAAACACTAGCATGAACTTTCCTTGTCTGCCAGACTTCAACATTCTAGACCGAAACTATTTCCAACGTACCTGGAGACTTGTACTTTCTGAAATTGATGTTAGCCAGAACAAAGTGGATGATAGTTGGGCAATCTTTCTCCACATCAGGATTCTTGGGTTTAAAGACATAACACTCTTTTAGTCCTTCCCGATCAAACACATAAGGATCTATCTTTGGAAATGGAAGCTTGTTCATTTTAGCCCATTTTTCTGCGAGTAGAAGTTCCTGTGACAGAGAGAAGGATACGCTTGAGAGTTTTTAGAGTTTGGTTGGGCATCATTCAAACATTACTATATGTCTGCTGTGTGGCAGAAGTCGTCTCCTTGCTGGCCCCTACACTCAACTACCTAAAAACCAAACGAAAAACCCTGTAATACTTTACAGACAAACTCGTTATTTTTATACCAGCCTTGGGCATAAGGCTAGTTCCACAGGAGACACTTAAAAAATTATTGATGAATTAAACCCAATATGCTGATGCAATTTCTAGATAATTGCATGAGGTTTTCCTCTGAGCAGTAAAAAGAAACTGAGGAGGCAGAATGAAGAACTTTCTGTTACTGGATTTTTATCCATATCATCTCCAGCGAAGTGTACATTGTACAGGTGTGGATGTAAAAATGTCTCCCTCTAGGTTAAAAATTGAGCTCTAGTGTCAGCATGGTATTATATGTAGAGTGCTATTTTAGCCCCTATGGAGATACTGAGACCCTAGTTGAAGAGTGTGACAGGTCTCTTCTGGTTAAGTGGATGTACATCCCCACTAGAATGAGAGAACACATGGAACACAGCCATCACACCTAATCTGATTCCACATAAAGGAACGAACTGAAGCATACATGTGTTTTTCATCCAATGATATACATGTTATTCCTCCCGCCCCCTTGCAACAAACTTATTAAGGTAAAAGGTAAGCATACAGGCATTTAAACTAAATGAGAGAACATTTATCCATCAGCATCAATATATGCAGCACCAGGAAGCAGTTATGTGACTCCAGAGACATTTCTGTCAAACATAATATGAGGGAGGTAATAACAATCCATATCTCATGGAATATCTAGTCAGGTCGTGTGAGACAGTATTTTTGCAGTATCTAGAAAGGTGGCTGTCATAGAGTAAGTGCTAATCAGATGAGAGGAAACAGGCTTGGGAAACAAAATAAAGAAAGAAAGAAATAGATCAGCTAAACAAAGTCCTAGAAAAAGAAATATTTTATGGAATTAGCATAAAAGTATTTAGTCTGTGGTTTTTGTTTTAGATTTTAATATTCTTGGCAGTTTGATTAAATTGAGAGCTGATTGCTGAAAAAGTTCTATCTCCATGTGAGGAGATAGGGACATAATGGTGAATTAAATCATGGCTTTTTTGCTGAGAGATTCCAAAATTCAAACCCGTTGCTATTGCAATACTTCTCACTCAGCAATGACATTTCTGAAGCTGAAACTCTCTCTGGGCATAGATAGTTGCAACTCTCTTCGGAGGAGGGAAGGGCTGGTGGTTTTGAATTACTGATTGTGGGCTCAGTCGTGCAACACTTAGTTGGCGCAAGAACCCCTTTGATGAGAAATAATAATCAAAGAATTCTTCCTGAAAAAAAAAACTGTGAAAAACGCTTTGAAAACACATTTAGTTGACTGTGAGATTTTAAGATACAACTTGGCTACTTCCTCCGAGATTTATTAAGTCCATAATCCTTGAGCCCTTCCCACATGCCAGAGGTTGTCCATGAAAAACCTTAAAGGGTAACCACCACAGGGATAGAGGAAGTAAAGGCATTATGGTAAAGCGTGAGCGAGTGCTCAAAGGTGAGGGCACTGAAGGGCCTGCCTGACCGTGAGGTCTCAACCACCTGACTTATACCCGGTATCTCAGGTCGCTGGTGGGGTGGTCTCAGTCGCTGCAGGTCAACAAAACAGAAACTATTTTTTGGATGAAAATATGCAGTGTGGGACTGAAACCCAGTGGCGAAAGTGGTTGAGTGCGGGACTGTAGCCCGTGAGCTTGGCGGTTCAAATCCAGCAGCAGCTCTCAAGAGGAGCGCTGTGTAGCTCCCATGACCACCAGAGGGCAGTGATGCCCAAAGAAATAAAGAAAATATGCAGTGTCATGCTTTCATTACACTTTTAAAACCATACAGTAAGAACAATAAACAAGCAAGAAGGGTACTGGTTTTTTTAAATCCCTGAAATAGACTTCTGATCTCATTTCATTTATTACTTATTGAAAAGCAAGTCATTTTCCACATCTAATAAAGCTAATATTATGATCTAATATTAATGCTAACTCTAATATATTCTAATTAGATTTTCTGTGAGGACTAAATATGGTCATGCAGAAACACCTCGGTAACCTAAATTCAATGAAAACCAGTACTTTAAAATAGCACCTTAAATTCCACGAGAAATAAACATTCCTTTGAGCTTTCATTGCTTATAACATCTCTGGAATGTGCTGAATTTTATATTGATCCCCTAATACTATTTATAAAGAAATAATAATCCGGGAGAACACAGAATTTAATAACGATGAAGAGATTTTATTCTGTAAACTAGTAAGCTAAATAAAACTAGGTTTCATAGAAAACCTCATATGTGCGTGACTAAGTCACTTTTTGTCAGAAGTGATAAAACTTTGATCACTAAACCCTTGTTCAGTTGAATTATTCAGCTTGTAATTTCTTGTCTGCCATGATTCCTACGTGTTCATTCAGGATTATCCAACCTCAAAATAAAACCATGAGTTGTCACGGTGGCTCGCTGTGGTGAGGGGCAGGGAGCGGTTGCGAGTGTTTACAAACGTGACTCAGGGCGTCTGACGCTGCTGTGTGCCCTGCGTGCGAGCGGCAGGAGGAAAGGGAGCTGCGTGAGGTGAGAGGCCAGCTATTTTTAGACACTCCATCCGAATCGGGGAGAAGTGGAAACTTTCCCTTTTCCTGATGTGGAAAAGGTTATACAACGATGACTGCAGAGACGGCGATTACAGGATGGAAAAACTCTCCCTCTTTGCTGGCTCATTCTTAGTTTTGTAAAGGCTGGGAAGCCACAGCAGTGGAGCACACTGGTTAAACCAAAGATTTCTGAACGAATGCCAGGATATCCGTCCTCCCCTCCCCCACACTAGTGGTCTTCTAGAATATATAGCAATATACCAAACCATGTTCTTTTAGGATTCCTAGTTTCTATTAGTGGTTGACACCTCAAATACTCCATCTTTACGTCGACTACGGCAATTCATAGTAAAACAACATTTTGAAAAACATGCCTTCAAAATGATTCTTAGCAGATCTCTAGTCTTTTTCTCTGGGGGACGTCAGGGTAGACTCAAACCACCGACCTTGGTCAGCAGCCCAGTATAGTCATGGTTTGTATTACCCAAGGATGCCACAGCACTTAGCCAAAACATATGCTGTAAAGACAAATGTGACAATCTTCTTTAAAATAATATTTTGTAAGATGTGTGTGCTTTGTTTTGAATATTTAAATGGGACCAAATAATCTTGAAGACTAGAGAAAATAATCACAAATATATTCAAACGTAGTATAAATGGCCTAAGCTATATATGAAAATGATAACTTGGCTTTACTTTAGAGAAAACAATAAGCCTTCTGTCTTGCAAATGTAAGACCCATAGCCTAAGGACGTTACTCTAAGCCTATGCTTAAAGACCAGGGAGAAGGAGTGACAAGGGCAAATCTCAGAAAGAGATTTGAGTGAGGCAACTAATTGTAGTCTCCATACATAGAAGCTACAGTTGAGAACTCCTTATTCTGTAACTTCACTCACTCCCTAGAAAAAAACAACCTGGCATTCATATGCAAATGCTCTATCAGGCAACAGGACTAGAAATCATCTTCTGTATTAAAACTTTCCAGCTAGCTCTTCTTTAATTAAGAAGTTACTATAAATTCACAAACATGGAAGGAGAGACAGATGCCGGGCTTCTACTGATCAAGGAGACAACTGACACTCAGTATCCATGTACAAGTAAATCTGGAATGACTACCTTTAATGGGATGCAGTGCCCTTACATGAATCTTGGGAGATTGCAGTCCATAAAGCAGATGTTGGAACTTGCTTGGTCATGATAGTATGTTCAAATATCAGAATTATTAGTGAATCACACACCCAAACCAAACTGATAGTATCGAGTCAGTGCTGACTCACACTGAGCCTCTACGTCAGAGGAGAACTTCCCCATCGAACTTCCCCATCTGGATCCCAGGCTGTAAAACCATGAAAGCAACAGCCACCACCTCTTTCTCCCAAGCGGACTGTGGAAGGGTTCCAACTGGCTGGTCTTGAGGCACACAGGAAACCCAATTCTAAAACAAGGGTCCTCCCCACTGTCAACAAAGGAAGTGGAAAAACACAGATCTTTTTTTCTTTACTTCTGATTTAAATGGAAATTTGGCCTAGCATTTTTGGCAAATGCATTTTTGCATGTGGTACATATTTATGTATCCATAAATATAATAAATTTTTTGGGGGGCAGTGCTGCAGAAATTTCCCAGACATATTCAAACAAATTTTGGAATTGGTTTATTGGACTGATGAACTTATTATGCCCACCATCTTATGGGATCACTTAGTCAACGACCATAGGATAACTTTCATTTAACAGAGCTAATTGAAAAGTTACAGTCAATATACTGTAAACTGTGGCTATCATCAAAAGCTATGATGTCTTCCTTTCTTTATCTTTCTTGTAAAATCCCATACCTAACTCTGTTTATGAAAAGTTGTAAGATTCAACAAGTAAAATGTACAGCCAATAATTCTTACTTTTCGCAATATTTATACCAAAACTTTTAATTTAGTTGTCATTGAAGGTAAAAAGGACGGCACTTACTATACTACAATACCCTTTATAGTAAACTTCTGCAATTGTAGTTCATTATTTACAAACAAATGGGTTTTATATTATACTAGGCAAATAATAAAAAAAAGGCAGGTACATTTAGAGAAAAGGGAAAATGAAAAACATTGATAAAACTATTCTAAAGTACATCCAGAAAAATACAAAGATAAAAAAGTGTAGAATTTATTCTTAAATAGGAAGAACTAGGGATTGGAAACATGCTCTCTAAAATTGTAAATATATAACTAAGTTTTCATTAGCAAAGAACAGTACAGAGGATCTGGGGAACAAAGCTCCCAGGCAACAAGCACAGGAAGATTGCCCAACCAGCCACTAAAACAATCCTAAAACTATACCTGTGGTGATTCACAAGGGTAACTTCTCCATTTTATTTGGCGGGGGGGGGGGGGGGGGGGGGGAAGGCATCACTGCTCTCTGGTGGTCATGGGAGCTACCCAGCCTTGCTGCTGCTGGATTTGAACTGCCAAGCCAGTGGGCCTCAGTCAAGCACTCAAGCACTACGCCACCGGGGCTCAGCCCCCAAAAGGGTAACTTTTCAAATGGATGTAAAAGCAAGTTTGGGAGGAAAAATATAATTCACTGTCACCTGGGTTAGAAACTATCAGAAAAGCTTAGTTGTCCTTCTTTATGCAGGACTGATTCCAAAATAACACCGCCTGTTCACCCCAGCACACACAGACACACACACACACACACACACACACACACACACACACACATACATGACTTTCCTCGCCCTACATGCTCTTGAATTCACAGGCCATATTCCTCTCCCATGGAAACTTACAGTATTGTCAACATTGTCTAGTCTAGTCTGCACATTTCTCAGTCACGAGAGTGAGATAATTAAGGTTTATTGTGCCAACCTGGGTCGATAAGCACATGTGGGGTTAATTGAAGGACGGAGAGATAAATGGCTCAGTGAGCCTTGCCTTTTTAGTTTTCGGGTCTCTTGTTCTGATGGTCAGAACAGGGTGCAGCTGCTATAGCCTGTTCCCTGCTTCAGCAGGCAAGGTTCACTTCCTGAGAGACATCCCTGAGGAGAAGCCACATGGACCTACCACGATGCAGCCCTGGGTGCTGGAGCAGCCGCGTGGAGACCCCTGCCAGCGCTGATGCTTACACACTCACTGATTTGGCTTTCCACTGCATGTGTTTTGTGAGATGCAGAAGGACTTTGTGGATTGGTGTCAGTCATATGGTTAATGTTGGACTCGTGGGCTTGAGCAGCATTGGGTTGGGATATTTTCTTGATGTGCAGTTACCCTATATATAACATTCCCTCTTAAAATGAGTTTTCATGGATTTGTTTCTCTAACGTACCCAGACTAACACTGAGAGTTTCATGTTTTCAAAATGTCTGTTGCTCAGTTTATTAAAATCTTTCTTGGTGTTAAATAACTTCAGTTCACTTTCATAAACATTGCATACCTCCTTGGCTTTCCTCCAATGTTTCTTCAATTCTTTTGTTCTGCAAGGTGCTACTCTATCCCTTCCCTTCTTCCAGTTCACAGGTCTCAGATGAGAGCTCATCCATTTACCTGGCTTTCGTTATCATTCACCTGCTAATAACAGCTAACTAATTATATCTGTCATTCCAATTTCCTTCCAGGACTTAGATCTACTGTATCATACTTGCCTGGTCAAGACTGACTTCATTATACATCAGGGAAAATCTTTAAAGTTTCTTGAAGCAGAGGACCCGTTCATCAGGACTGTGCTTTAGAAATATTGCTTGTAATCATATAAAAAATAGCTTTAGGCTAGAGAAGAACTGCAGCCTGAACACTTCATAACAGATGCTCCCAGATGTGTCTTCTGCCCCAGACTTCTTGCATCTCTTCAACTCAAAGCAAGGGCAAACCTGACTTCAGCTTTCCCACAATGACCAAGTAGCATGACTATGACCCGAAGACCATTGAGAACAGAGAATCCAACCTTGCCATCTTTAACAAGTACCTCTCACTCTTCGAAGGTTTCAGAAAGGCTATGCACATGGAAAAGCAAGCTAGCAAACAAATCAGCAAGAAACAGACCCAGTGATGACTGCAAATAAATTAGAAAATAATGAAAATTTCCCACAAATTTTTGAAGCCCCCTTGTATATCTATCAGACAACTTATGCCTTTCAATTATTTACAGGTTTCAGCCTTATTGACAGCAATTACAAGAATATGTTTGCAAGCATACCATTCCATGATCCATGTACTTTTTCCATCACCGCTATCCACCACCCCACATTTTCTGTATACTGACTCTAGTAATCATGAATAAACTTTGATATCTATTAAAAAATAGCTTTAAGGGATACAAAATTGGGGTCAAGGAGACCAAGAGATGTATAAGACATGCAAGATTTATAAGACATACAACATATGTCTATCAAAAATTATCACATCTGGGGTTTTAATGGCTTGAAGATAAGTAAGCGGTCTTCTAAATGAGAAACAAAGGCCACATGGAAGAAGCAAACCAACCTGTGTGATCATGATCAGGTATCAGTCATTAAAGACCCAAAACAAAACCAGAAAATCATATTAATGTGAATGCGGGGGCGAGTGGAGTGGAGACCCAGAGTCCAACTGTGGTCAGCTGGACAACCCCCTTCAGATGGGTCATAAGGAAGTGATGAGCCTGTCAGGGAGCACGTAAATTTCCTCCACTTCTTTAATGCTTCTCCCCACCAGCCCTGCCATGATCCCAGTTCTACCTTACAAATCTGGCTTGACCAGAACACGTACATCTGTATGAAGAATTCAGGACATGGGTTGAGCTCTGGTGGCGCAGTGGTTGAGTGCGGGACTGCAGTCCGTGGGCTTGGCGGTTCAAAGACAGCAGTGGCTCTCCAGGAGCAAGGCTGGGAGCAAGGCTCCACCACCAGAGGGCAGTGATGCCCCCCTCCAAAATCAAACAAACAAACTAACAAACAAAAAAAGAATTCAGGACAGATGGACTCCTCAGTACCGATAATGGCAGTGGGGATAACAGGAACAGAAAGGGAAGGCAGGGGGAGTAAAGGGGAACTGATAACATTGATTGATATATAATCCCCTCCCAGGGAGATAGACAACAGAAGAGTGGATGAAGGGAGAGAGTAGTCAGTGTAAAGCATGACAAAAAAATAATAATTTATAGATGAGGGAGGATGAGTGGGGGAGGGAGGAGAAAAATGAGATGCTGATACCAAGGGCTCAAATAGAAAGACAATGTTTTGAGAATGATGATGGCAACATATGTATAAATGTGCTTGACACAATGAATGTGTGTACGTACTGTGAGAAGAGCTGTAAGAGCCCCCGATTAAAAGTTATTTTTTAAAAAAAGGTATGCAAGAGACCATGGTAGGTAATGGAATGTGATATATATATATATATACACACATATATATATCTTATACTCTTATATACTTAAACTCATATATCTACTTATACTCTTCTTACCTTGAAGGGAGGGCTGGAATCACTTGGCCTTGCCGAAAAGTCAAAAGAAATGATGAGATCAACCCCTCTCTGTGGTCTCAGGATCAATGGATATGGCAGGTTAAAGGTGAGCCCACTGTCCACTACATGAATCTTTTTACTTTTGACATCCAGGGGCTCATATATTTGTTCGAATTCATCAGGATCTTAAAAGAAGAAATAAACAAATAATTAAATGAGCATTTAGCATTCAATATTATTAAGGATATAAAAATGCTTGTTAGATAAACTTAAGGTGCAGAAAGTGGGAAAAGGTTTCAGGCTTTGAAAACAAACAGAACTGGGTATGAGTCTGGTTTGGTACACAGTACGTTGTTTTTGCATTGAAGTCATAATTTCTTCTGTAAGGTTGCTGTGAGGATTAAGTGGGACAAAGCATGGCGAGTACTTACCCCAAGCGCTGGTAGCAACTCCAAACTATGTGTTCAAACTGAAACCAAACCCACTCCCATTGTGTCCATTCTGACAGTAATCACATACATGGTTTCCACTCTGTCAGTCTTTACAGGAGTTGCTAGCTTCATTTTTCTCCTGCAGACTGATGGAAGGTTTTGAATGGCCAACATTGCAGAGAGCAGCCCAATGCTCACCGGACTGTGTCACAGAGATTTCTTAACCTATACATCAGCACTTTTCAACCTATGGATTGTGACCCCTTTGGAGGTTGATGGATCCCTTCACAGAGGTCACCCAATTCATAATAGTAAAATTATAGTTATGAAGTAGCAACAAAAATAATTTTATGGTTGGAGGGGGCAGAGGTCAGCACAACATGAGGAAATGTTTGAAAGGGTTGCGACGTTAGGAAGCTTGCGAATCTCGGCTCTGCGTCATCAGCCCTTTACCGGTGCATCTCACACAGTGGCTGCTGAATGAGCTCAAACACAACAGTGATCATGTGGGGCTGCAGGACAGGCTCATATTTCGTTCACTCTGAGCCTGAGCTGGCACAGCAGCCTCTGACAAGAACACATTAGATGGGACTTTGCTGCCTTAAACACAGTTCCTTATACGTTATCTTGTGTATAAGCCTTTTAATAGCCATGTAAAGTATGCAATCCATTTTGTAACCTTATTTTTGACAGTTAACCTATGTCTTTAAAACCCTGGTGGGAAAAAGAATGTTATTAATGTCTCTCATATAAAGAGTTCAAAATTGAGGTGATTTTTTTTACTACCCAATCCAACAGAAGTAAACAGAAAAGCACGAAGCCTCAAATGAAAAGTAAATGTGAAAGGAAGTATTAGTTTTGGCCACTGACGCTATTGTAGATATAGGGATGTATAGAAATGTTTATTGGAAAGTATGAAAATAGAGACCTTGTAAACCAATTGCCTCAAGCCATTAATTTGACCTCTAGATGGGTTTAGGACACACCTTCAAAGTCATTTCTGAAGACATTAGACCCACCCAGTGTTTTGGAGTGCTTAGTTTATTTGCATTCTGAGAGATCTGCCTAAGGACCAGATTGACTGAATGAAGGAGGAACTATTTCTTTGAAAATCTTGAACTAGTGTTCATTTCCAGAAGCTGGAAAAATATGGAACCACGAAGATAACGCCTCTCTGAGGCTGAATGTTAACGGGAGCCTGTGGTAGGCTGAAATTCTTGCTAGGTGATCACCTGAACATCCTCTTTGAGTAGGGATGTACATATGACGTCCTCTCTGCGCTACGAACAACGGGAAAGTGGGTGAAGGGACCCAACGGACAGTGTATGATGGCAAAATAATGACAATTTGTAAATGGTTAAGGGTTCATGGGGAAGGAGTGGAAATATGGGGAGGTGATATCGGGGGCCTAGGTAGAAGGAGGATGTTTTGTGAATGATGATGGCAACAAATCTACAAATGTGGTCTGCATACAATTGACATATGTATTGGTCATGACAGAATTTTTAAGAGCCCCCAATAAAATAATTTTTTTAAATATTTTCTTAAAGCTTATAATGAGGGCTCAAGTAAAGATGTTTTGGAAATGATGGAAACATATGTACAAATATTCTTGATAAATTTGGTGTAGGAAATGTTATAAGAGCTCTAAGAGCCCCAAATAAAATGACTTCAAAAAAAAAAAGACAAGCAGTGATGCCCCCCCCCCCTAAAAAGAGACAAGGTTAAGGTCATAGTTCTGAATCATAAATACACGACTCTTTTTTTAAGATATCACTTTCAAAAATACTGATGGGTATTTATGCTATCAGGAGACAATCTAAGTCAAAGAGGGGGAAAAGAGGCCTCTTATAATTTTTATAATTGCATTTAATCAAGATCCTAAGCTCCTACAAATTACAGACCCTGAAACTTAAGGACTATAAAGATGTGTGTATGTATTTTTTAGTATCTATCTACATGCATATATAAACATGCCCATATAGACACATAAAAGAATACAAATGTATATATGTGAAAAACAATTTAATCACTTAGTACTCTTGAATTTGTTCAAAATTTTCATGTATGTATATATATATATATATATATATATAAATCGAGTTAAATCATCTTTGGTTTATTTTTAATTTTAAATATTTTACTAAGATTTTGGACATTGATTATTTGTGAAGTCTTCCTTCTTCTAAAAGCTGCCTCAATATCTATGAGGCTCTATTATGTATTGGAAATTTCATATACCTTTGTGTTAGACATCTTGTTCTTATAAGACTTTTACACAAGAAGTACTAGTCACATCATTTTAAAGAAATCAAAAGCTAACAAGATGGGAATAATTGGCCAACTTCACAAAGAAAATGAAAGCCAGGATTGAAAGCCATGTCCATGAAGTCCAAGTCCTGTGCTAATTGTCACACACTGACTTTAAAGCAAGGCATAGACAGAGAGCTTGAAAGGGCTTAGAAGTGATCATCTAAAAAAAGGAAAGAACTATTAAAATATAGAGGTTATTTACACATGACTCCAGAAAGTGTTAAAAACACAAAAATATGAAAATTTTGAAATGAGGTGACTTATTTTCATATATTAAGAAATAAAATAATAATTCCTAGAAGTTTTATTTGGTTTCATGGATTCAGTATTTTCAGAATTAAAGTAAAAAATTAATTGAAACATGTTATTGCTTTCATATGATATATAATCTGTCCTTTTGCAGCAGAATGTTATTATCCCTTCATAAGAGTAATGAAGACTGCAGGGGAGGGGGGAAAGGTTGGAGGGGCAAGGAAGGGGGACCCATATCAAGGGCCCAAGTGGAGGGGCAGAAGTTGGGAGATTGTCAATGAGGACAAGCAAGTGGGGGTACTTTGCACAGTGCATGTAACTATGTGTTGAACTACGCATGATGGAAAGCGATATATGAGCACCCAATAAAATGATAAATTAAAAAAAATCACAGTGCACGCGAGAGCAAACAAGTGTGTCTAACTAGTGGACCAATGTCCAGCTCTAGCTCACAGCTAAACACTATCGTCACTCCCTTCCTGACGAACCGGCAGGCTGTGGTGTTTCTCAACAGAAGTGCCACGGCCAGACTGGGCAAGACATCAGCAGATGTTCCACACACAGCGTAAGGGTCTAATGATCAAATGTGTCTAAGAAAGGCAAGATGACAGAGCTCAGATTAGTAAACTATAGTGCATGGTGTCTCTCCTTGGTGCTTGTACCGACAGCACTTTGTATGTTGTTAAGTGCCATCAAATCCTCACAAAACCTATTACTTATATTTTGTAGTCAACTGGGATTTATGTGGGATTTATATCAACCACTCAAGATAGCATGTTAAGATGTAGTCCTATTGGAATGCCCATGCAAGCGATTCTGCATTTAAAGTGCTACACTCATGGCACCTTCAAGAGGATTTATCAAACCCTCTAGTCCAGTGTATCCCACTACACTGTGAAGCCAGGCATGGCATTTTTTATTTTTCCCAAATTACTTAAACCACTTTATGTGTTATTAAAATCTACTTGACTTTTATGTTTAGAGACTTTGATAAATGTCACTATAGAAGAATATCCTCCTATAAATCAGATGTTAAGAATTCTGATCTACAAAAAAAAGGACAGGTTGAAATTCTCATTTCTGGTATTTAAATGTAACTGAGTACATTATATTTAAACCTCTTGACATCAAAAGAGGAAAAGAACCCAATTCCATATCAGTCCACAAGACAGTTTCTATCAGGAGAGGTCAGATTGCCTCAAGTCCCCAGACGTCTTTACTTTATTCTGAGATTAAGTATCCCTCCCACAGCTCTCCACTTCTCTGCTGGGCTAGACAGTCCATTCACAATTGTCACACAGGATTTACAGTTGATATAGTTCTCCTGATTATGAGGCTTATTAGGGAAGCGAACAGGTTGCAAATCAGAATTAAAACTGCTAAGAATACAGTTTGTACGTCCCCAGTGCCCCTTCTCAGTCATGCCTCCTGGCTCATCTCTCTGTCTGGTCCATGGTCTCCAACACATACCATCAATGTGGTCCCTACCATGCTCAGGCAACTGCTACCATATTCTTTCTGTGCTGGTTATTGCTAAAAATGGCACCTTCCTCAGCAGAGCCAGTCTCCTGCCCAAAGGCACTCAGCTCCACGTGTTCTGGAGGGTGGTTAAGCCCAGGGCTCTGTCTCGTGCTCTCATTGCAGCTCTTGCTGTTACCACTGTCACCACTGCCCTTCCTTGCAGGGATCTCAGTGCATGAAAGATGTGCTCTATTCATGTCCCTATTTTTTTTATGGTTGAGTGTTCATGAGACCCTCCTCTCTTCACCATAATTGATTTTTACATGATTCACACAACACAACACAACAGAATATACACAACAGAATAGCACCACTGACCACATCCTCTATTAGAGTTCCTTGTACCTTATTTGCATGTTCCTACAGAGGGTTGCACCTTGGCTACTAACTGCATCGTCAGCACTTAAAACCCACCAACTCCTCTAAGACAGAAATATGAGATTGTCTGCTTCTGCAGAGATTCTAGCATTAAAAACCCACAGAAGCTCTACCCTTATCTACAGGCTGACTCTGAGTTGGAATCAACTGGACACCCGTGATTTTTTAAAAAAATCATTTTATTGGGGACTCATAGCACTCTTATCACAATCCATACGGATAGATTGCACATGGTTGTTTTTTCATCTCACACCGACTTCTGTCTCCTTTCCCCCATATTTTCTGTTGTTCTTGCCCCCGTAGAGGAGTGTAGGGTTATGTATTGACCATTGTGATTGATTTCCCCTTTCTTCCTTCCTCTCCCTCTCTTCCCCCTACACTTCTGGTATCACCATTCCTACTGCTGTTCCTGAGTTCTGTGTGTCGTGAGCTCCCATTTCTTTCTATATCTGTATACATGTTCCAGAATTGAGGTCATGGGAGTGGAGGGTGAGGAAGCCTCAGAACTATAGTGTATTTCATCAAAGCTTTACTGCACCCTGGTTGGAGTTGTAAAGACCATGAGTGGGAGAGTCATACCAGTAATTCATCTGCTGCACAATGACCTTGTCTAGAAATAAAATATTTGATGATGTTATCATTTAAGTTAGCATGAGGTCATAGTGGGTACAGTGTGTCCTAATCTAATCAGTGATGTCTTTAGAGAATTGAGAAAAGATATAGAACAGAGAAAGGGTGGCATATGCTATAATAGCTACAAGGCAAGGAGCACTTGGAACTCCCTGGAGCTGAGAGAAAGAGGAGTAAGTGTCTTCTCCTAGAGCCTCTGGATGCAGAGTGTGGCCAGATGATGCCTTGAGTTCATAGTACTACCTACCAAATCTGTAAGATAATAAATGTCTGCTTTTAGATGCCACTCAATTTGTGATATTTGGCCATCCAAGAAAATCAATATATAGGAGTGTAAGACAAAATTATTGGAAAAAAACATAATGTCATTGCTTCCAGACATATATTCCATCTTGGTCTAAACTTACCTGAAAATGATATTTCTATTTATTCAACCCTTCTCTGGAGAATTTTTATTTCTTTGATTTATATCACATCAAAATATCAGCTTGGGCACTCTCAAGAGATTCGCATTGTGTTCCTATTTAGTGTTCTTTTAATTGGGTGAACAAAATTAAATGTAAAGGGGAAGTATAAAGGCCAGAAAGTGGGTGGGAAAAGTTTTCCCAGCACGGTTTTCTTAGGACAGCCCTTGCGAGCCTTGAAAAATGCATAGATGCATTGTTATAATGGGGCAAACCTTGGCATAATTTCCTGGTATTTTTCTCACCAAAGTAGTTTCCATTATTTTCTTTAAACTTCTTCATACTCAGTGGTCGGTGTGAAAGACGAAAATAAGAAAAATGTACAATCTACATGCAGGCTGTGAGTGTGGGGGAAGGGGGAGAAATACAAATGAGCTATAAGGACTCAATAGAAAGTAAATGTCTAGAAGAGAATGAGGGCAGCATATGTACAAACAATTGATTGCCATAAGAGTTGTATGAACCCTGAATAAAATTATTTTAGAAAACTTTTTCATTATGAGTCCATGTAATCATCTTTGTCCTTCAAGAAAATCCATCAATATTACACCTTTGTTATTTAAAAAGCAGCTGTTATAGCCTTCGACTGACTACTCAGAATTTAACTGGCCCAGAGATCCATTCACAAGCCACTGTTTTGATTGGAGCTTTTTAAAAAGGGAGACTAATGTGAGTGAATTGCTGAGAGAACTGATCTGAAGCCATCCACTGACTGCAGAGATATTATTTTAACATATTTTTAGAACAAAGCCATATGTGTCTGAAAAGGAACAGTAATAACAATATTTTTTACTTACCCTTTTTTTATTTCTAAACAGTGAATGAGTAAATCAGGTTATTGAATAAATATCATAATTGTCTTATAATTATACAACCAATTTTAAAAACCATTCAGCTCTAAGGTTTTTGATGGTTGTTTTATAAATAAAGCATACACAGTCAATTTACAATGTACAAATATTTACATTTTTTTGAACTCTGAACTAAATTAGCCAATTTCTTATTGCAGGTGGTATGTGTCAGAGTAAGTAATATAAACATAAAAGTAAACAGGAAAGAAGTCAGAGCAGCCTTTCCAAAATTAGTTTACATGGGTATGCAACTCTTTCAAAGCAAACAAATGGGGTAAAATTTATCATTTTCCTTGTTTTTAAAAGAGCATCATTAAAGAAAAAAGAGCATCACTAGAGTTAAATCACAGTGATAGTGTCTCAACTTTTCCTCATTTTTGGGCTGAGAGATTATTCTAAAATGTTAAAATTTTAAACAGTATAAGATTTTCCTAACCTAGATTAGATAAAAATCTCTACCCTTTTATGTGTGTGTGGTCAGGGGGATGGCTGGCAAGGAGCATTCTAATTATTAAAGAGTAAAAAAAACACTACAATTTTAGTTACCTTCAGCACTTCATATTCTAAATAGAGAACAAAGACTTTTAGGAACAAGATCAACACAGTTTGTAATAAAATTCAGCATTCTATTCTAAGGATTTGCTCATTTTAAAAGTTGGACAACACTCCAGGCAGATAAAAAAGGGTTATCTTAGTTGGGTCTTTGAAAGAACACTCATCACTTCGGGAAGCTCAGTCCACAGTGTAGTCATAGATAATAATGCTGTTCTGCAAATAACAAATTTGAGTTATTTGTCATTGCACTGGCGGAACTTCTGGCGATTATCAAAATATATCTTTCCATTCAATAAATACAATGTAATTATGATTTAATTATGATAATGAACACAATGAGATAAAATTGAAGATATTTCCACGATTATTAATTTAAATAATCATAATTAAAATAATTTTAGGTTGAAACTATTTTATAACCTCAGCCTCAATCATTTTGACTCTATAGTGAGATAGTGTTTTATGCTCCCTTGTCTTATTAAATGATACACAAATCTTCTTTAAAGAATGAGGAAAAATTCAGATAAGATGATAGAACTATTACTCTCCAAACACTACAGAAAGGAGAACTTTCTGTCCCATATATTTTTGTGTGTGTTTGCAATTATTTCCTCCAGTGATATTGAAGCATCGTTGATTTATAGTCCCATTTGTTCTTGCTATTATTTTACTTTTCTACACATTGTTTGGTGGCTCTATAGGTGAAACCCTGAGCTGCTAATTGAAAGGCTATCAGTTCAACCCCAATAGCCACTGTGTGGGAGAAAGATGAATCTTTCCATGAAAGATGGACCCTTAAAGATTTGCAGCCTTGGAAACCCTAGTCAACAGTACTCTATCCTACAGGTCACTGTTAGTTGAAATCAATTTATAGCAGTGATGCATTGCTAATTTGAGTGCATAAATCAGGGAAGCTCTTGAAATGATTTCAATCTTAGAAGACAAAGCCTATATCCTAATACTCACTAAACCAGTGGTTCTCAAATTTTCTGTTGCTGCAACTCTTTAAGAATTTTTCATGTTATGGTGATCCCCCATCATGAAATATTTTTTGCTACTTCATAACTATAATTTTGCTACTGTTATGCATCAAGTGACCCTTGTGCAAGGATTGTTTGGTCCCCAAAGGGGTCGTGACCTGATGGTTGAGAACCACTGCACTAGACACTGGGGCACTAAAAGCATGAATGAAGGAAAATAGTAAGACACGTGAGCATGCAGATGATCTGCTGGATAATGTTGAGAAAGTGAATGACGCATGCTTTCTGCTAATTGACAGATTCACTAGGTGAGAATACGGATTGGCACTCAAGTTAAATTTCAGATGAACAACAAATAATCAGTTGTCCCTCAAAAAGAGTCTGTTATTTTATCAAGCAACTCTAATGCTCCCAAATCCACATGAAAACACAAAGTATTACAAAACTAACAGGAAGTTGTTAAAACAAGAGCTCAGAGTACAGGCCCTCCAAGTCACAAAAGTGGGGATGCTAATGATGAGATCAACAGCAATTATGTAAACAGAGATGTAATGAAACACAAAGAAAACTTCCATGCCTACATCAACAAAGGCATGACTAATTAGACCAAGGGCCACAGGGATAACTTTGTGGAGAGAGTGTAGCAGAAGAGGATGGTTTCTGGGCAATGTAAAGTAACTTTTGTCCCAATTCCCACTGGCCAGCATAAGTTTAGGCAGAGATGACAAACTAACTTTTTTTAATCTTCTTTTTCTCCAAGATAAAATAGCTGAAGAAACTTTCCAAATTTTCTATGAGGCTCAGCTTTTTTTATATATGCATAAAAGTATGCACACATACTTTATTATAGTTAGTAGGGAAAGTATTTTAGATGTCAGCTATAAATTGACAAGCTTCACATCTTCGACTTTTTGCTCTGAACATAATGAAAAGTATAGTGAGTTTCTAGCCATTTCGTTTTACAAGTAAAACTAGAGCAGTAATTTTTACTTTTGCAATAATTTTCAACATTAAGCACTAACTAGAAATCCCACTCCCAAAACAGCAACACAAATCAAAAGCTGTCATAAATATAGCACAGATAAAATTCTTAAACTAAGAGTATTGGAATGTTTTTTTTCTCAAAAAATGTTCCATTTCCATTTTTAGAGTATCTTAGTGTTGGATAGAAATTTTTGATAAGGACATCTGAACAGTTCAGAGAAAGATGATAGTATGATGAGCTAGAAAACTTGAAGAATAACAGGATCATTTTAAGAAAGTCTGTATTGATTACTATGATTGGTTACAAGATAAATTTAACTTCTCAGGAGACAAATGTGGAAAGTGATGGTCATGGAGCTGAATGAAAACCTGAAAGTAACTGGGTTCTCATGCCTTATGACAGTATTCTTAACTTTCAAAAACTGGAGTAACAGATTAAATACCATGTCAGACATTGTAAACTGGGAATCTCAAGTTCATTCCAAACCCTATGCTGTGCTCTTTATTGCACCACATAAAGGCTTGGGCTCCGATCCTGAGTCACCTGATGCCCTTTTAACTGCAATTCTACCTGAGACATGGCCTTTGCCAAGGAAAAACACCCACATGAGATTTGAGAGGAGGAAATGAGACAGAGGCTGTAGCACAGTTGTGGAGGCGTTTTGTGAGGATGATGCTAAAGTGTTTTGGAATCATTCCTGGAACCTCTTTCTAGAATATGGTCCACTAAGCCTTGGAACAACTTTATAAGCTCCTAATTCCCACTATTAAGCACTTTTCAAAGCAGAGGGCTTTCAGTTTTCTGAGATTAAACCTTGATCAAGCCAGACAATTTCTATTTTCTAATCATTTTGGGGAGCTCTTATAACATTTCATACATCAATTATATCAAGTATATTTGTATATATGTTGCATCACAATTTCAAAAATTTTTCCACTTGAGTCCTTGATATTAGCTCCTCTTTGTTCTGCTTTATACCCAACTCTCCCATCCTCTTGAATGCTTGATCAATTATTTATTGTTACTATTATTTTGTATCTTACACTGCCCATTGTCTCCCTTCATGTATATCTGCTACTCATCCTCTTTGCAGGGAAGGAGCTATATATCCAATCTATGATGAGTTTCCCTTTACTCCTTCTTTCCCCTCCCCAGCTATCTCACACCCCTCATGATATCACTATCCCACTATTGCTCATGAGGGGCTTATATGTCCTGAATTCCATGTACCAAGGTGTGTACCAATGCATCTGTACACTTAACTTTTGAAAACTGGAGTAACATATTAAATATGGTGTGTTCTTCAGTCTTGCCAGATATATAATGTAGAACTGGGTTATGGTAGTGGCGGGGAGTGGGGAGCATTCAGAAACTAGAGAAATGATGTGTGTTTCATTGATGCTATACTGCACCTTGGTTGAATCATCCCTTCGTTATCGCCCTTCTGTGGTGGGATATCCAATTGTCTACAAGTAGACTTTGGGTCTCTACTCCAAACCCCCTTATTCACATGAATATAATTATTTGTTTTGGATCTTTTGATACACAATACCTGTTCTTATCTATACCTCATGATCACACATACTGGTGTGCTTCTTCCATATGGACTCACTTGCTTCCCTGCTGGATCTTTAACTTCAAGCGTTTAAGATCCCAGACACTATGTCTTTTGATAGTTGGGCATCATCCACTCTCTGCACTACATTTGCTTATGCACTCATTTTATCTTCAGAGATCATGTCAAGAAGTTGGTATCAAAGAGTGCCAGATTATTAGAACAAAATGTTCTTGTATTAAGGGAAGTCTTAAGTAGAGATCCCAAGTTAGACAGTATATTATCTCCTCAATATTCCAATTAACATTTCCTGTGCAGAATGACTAGGTTGTTTCTTGTGGATTTGTTTTCCTTTGTTTTCAAGACGGTCGTAATTTGAAGCCTTTCACACAATAAATAAACATTCACATAACTGGATACCAATTATAGGATAATAATAAGTGCCTAAGGTGGGGATAATGTCTCTCTAATGAAGGGGAAAAACAATCAGATATCCTGAATTAGCTTCAAAGAAAATAGTTTTTGAACATACCTGCTACAGCTGCATCCAATTCATCTTCATCCAAGGATTCCTGTGTTGTGATGTCTCTCAAAGGAGATAGTGGATAGGATGAATTGAGATTCAAGCCCAACATGAAGTTGTGCACCTTCCCAGCGCGCCCTTCTCGGGTATTAAATAGAGCGGAATCGCTCACCAATGCCATTAACATACGATGAACCCAGCTTGCTTGATTATCATTTCTATATTCCCTTTCAGCATCTTCATTTTCAGTGCCTAAGAAGGAAACAAAGAAATTATACATACTTGAAAATTCACTTAAAAAGAATAAGAAACGAAAAGAAACTCTGCGTAACTGAATGTTAAAATTTACAGTTCTTTGATTTTTCCAAATGTGTGCTTGCATGCATTAATGTACTAAATATTTCAGCAAATCATTTTTGTTTTCTTATATTGTTCTTCAGGTATAATCTCATTGCCACCATGACAATTTTGACTCATTGAAACCCATTATGACAGAATGAAGCAGCGACATAGCGTGGCCAAGGTTACAATCTTTACAGACACACGCTGCCACAGCTTTCTCCCACAGAGCATCCTGTAGATTCAAATGGCTGGGCTTTGGGTTAGCAATTAACTACTGCACAGCTAGGATTCCTTTCTTCACCTCCAACCAAATGAAAACAAAACCAACCGCCATAATGTTGATTCTAACTTAAGAGACCTTATATAGAACAGACACCCTAACTAACTATAAATTTCTCAGGGAGCACACAAACTCATAATTCCCCCATGGAGCACTGGATATTTTTGAACCATGGACCATGAAAATAGCTGCTCAACACCTAACTCACAATATGACCTGACCACTTTTTCTTGGCCTATAATTTGCTTGAAATTTACATCCTTGACAATGCTACTTGATTTATTCTTAGGTTTCCTAGCAAATGTCTTCCATTCCACTCTGTTTCCCTATCTACAGTCCTTTATTCCTTCTCTCTCTTTCTCTCTCTCTCTCTCTCTCTCTCTCTCACTCACACACACACAGAGAGAGAGAGAGAGAGAGAGAGAGAAATCCACATTAATTAAATCTATACATAACATTTTAAAATTTATTTCCATAACTTTTATGGTAAACACCTACTAAGTCTACAAATTGAGATTAGATAATTAACAGGTTCAATTCACTTAATAAATAGGTGCTCGATAAATGCGCTTATGATAAATCATTCATGTAAACTTATTTCCTTGGTACTTATAAAGTTCTGGTTTAAAGTCCTGCAATGTTAAATATATGGTTTGTATTTAGGACCATCTTCCAAAGGCAGCAGTATTAATTAACATTTTCTTGAAGAACTATGCATACTCACTATTGCTGTAAGACACATTGAGTAGTCATTCACAACATGACTGCAGAATACTACCCAGTCTCCAATATTTACTAGTTATGTAGTCCTTCTCTGCCTCTATCGCCTTATCTTTGAACCTCAGAGGGTTGTTAGGAGTCTTACTGGAGTTGATGCATCCATGTTAATATCTTAGGAGCATGTGTGTCCCACGTTATAGTCTCCATAAACAATAAGTAATAGGTGATGTAGTAGTAGAAGCAGAAGCAACCACACAACCAATTATCATCATCAATGTTATACATGCTTTTTTGTTGTTTTTATACATTCTTAATCCAAAACATCTTAGGCTAGAGTTTCAATCTCAAATGATATCCTATGTGAACATTTTATATATAAATATAGTATTGTTGATACTTGCATTTGATTTGGCTTTGATTCAAGGTGACCTTACAAACAACAAAACTAAACATTGTCCATCTTTGGGCCATCTTCATGATCATTCTATACATGCATAAATAAACTGTATGCTTATGTATTTGATAAAAGAGAAAAGAGTGTCTATGAACAAACTGTGCTTTTTTCATAAAAGATGTTCTTGTCATCCCACAGTTCATGAGATCTTCTGTCATCAATGCAGCACATCTGTTTTTGAGACGGTTTATAGTCAAGGTCAGGGGTCCTTTAACATTTTAAACAGGGGATCAGGTTACCCTCAAATGGTTGGAGGGTCGGACTACAGTTAAAAAACAAACAAACTATGAATAAATTCACTGAAGGTCCAGGAAAAATTCACTGCAGAGCAGGACAGGTAGCAGCTGCAAAAACACCTGGCGGATAAATGTCTCAGTGGGCTGCATGTGGCCCACGGGCCATAGTTTAAGGACACTTAGTCAAGGTCATGTTTTGGCTCTTGTGGACATGCTCTACTATTCTCCAGCTTCAATTTGAATGTGTATACAAGCAAGTGATAATCTGTTCCAAAGTTAGCCACTGGCCTGGTTTCAGTTGTTGATGTTAAGTTTCTCCATTATCTCTTCACACAGATGTAGTCAATATGGATTCTTTGTATTTCATTTGGAGAAACCAAATGTTGTTGAAAAGATATTTGCTGTAAACAACTCATCGGTCTTTTGAAATTCTATCATGCCATCTCCAGCTTTGTTTCTCTCATGAATGCCATATTTTCCAAGTACTTTTCCTCCCTCTTTGTTTCCAATTTATGCATTCTAATCACCAATAACTATCAATGCATCTGGATTGCATATTTGATCAATTTCAGTTTGAGTTTCTTCAATTTCTGTATCACTAACCTTACTGATTAGTATACAAATTTCAATAATAGGTGTATTAAATTTTCTTGGAGGTGGATAGATACCACCCCATCACAGACAGCAATACACCTTAAGATAGATTTCAAAATGTCCTTTTTGATTATGAATACAACACCAGGAAATCTGTCCTGAAAGAAGCACAGCCAGTGCTCCTTGAGCCAAGGTTGGCTAGATTTATCTCTAGTCCCATGGACTTATGATTAGGAGACACCAGTTCCTGGAGAAGGACATCATGCTTGGTAAAATCGAGGAGCAGCAAAAAAGAGAAGATCTTTGACAAGGTGAGTTGACACAGTGACGCAACCATGGTCTCCATGGTCTCCAACTTCAGCGTCATTGTCAGGACCTGACAGGCATTCCTTCTGCTGTGCGTAGAGTCACTTTGAGTCGGAACCAATTGGACAGCACCTCATGACAATATTAAGATATTCAAACTTGACAATTTAAAATAAAGAAAAAGTAAACATCCATGAGATGTGAGAAACATTGTCTTCTCTCTTCCCAAGGACTAGTTTTAACTGACATGATTAAATTAACGGTTCTTATTTTCAGCATCAGTTCACTCAAGAATACTGTTTTCTGCTCCAATACTTTTCTGCCAAATATACAAGAGACGTCTTCACTAAGATAGGGAAAGTTTTAAAATAAATTATGTATATTTGGAGATACACATGCTATGTGTATGCTTTCCCAGAAATGTGAGGGTCATTATTAATAATTAAGTGCCCTCTTCCATGGGTAAAGAGGAGCTAACTTCCTTATGTTAGCCTGGAAAATGGTGTCAACTCTGAAAGACATTCATAAGTAAACAGACTATTCCCTTCAACTGTAACACTAATAATAAATATTTATTTGCATAGCCCTGGTGAAACTGATGAATAAGCAGAAGTCTGTTAACTGCTAGATCAGTGGTTCAAAACTACCAGCTGCTACACTGTAGAAAGAAGTAATCTTCCCCCATGAAAGATTTACAACCTATAAAGTTCGAGATTCGTTGAAATCAATTTGAAGGCAATGGGTTCCCTTTTAATTGGCACTATGGAGTGAGCCTTGGGTTGATTTCCACACGTACAGCAGTTCATACCCTGCAGTCGAACAATAGCAGATAGACAATGCTGCTTTCATAAAGATTAGCATTCTTGGAAATCGTATGCAGCAGTTTTACTCTATCCCATGAAGTCATTATGAATTGAAACTCAACCACTCATAGTAGGTTTACAATATAGAGCCTTCTGCAATCATTTGCTACTTTGATGATTATAATTCTTTGAGAATAGGTTAAGTGATTCCATTTTGATTTGAGGAAACTAAAGTTCAAATTATCTAACGATGTCAAAATTATACATATAAAAATTAAGGAATCCAAACTAGGAGTTTTTTCTACCTAATGACCTTTATAAGTTTGAGTATAGCGTCTATTACACTGAGGCACCAAAACAATGTGGGAAGTGGTGCTGGTGGGAGAATGAATCTCAGCGGTGCTTCTGGTGCCCAGCTGGGCCTGTTCTGATTTTCACAAGACACTGAGCGGTGACAAAGCCAAGCACCGGCTAAGTTGCATTTCTCTAAAAGGAATTAACAGCCCAATGATTTATTTAGAGAATTTTCATTTCAGAAATGATTAAGCAAGGATAAAGTATTTGTTGGAATTCATCAAGTTTCAGAGATCCAAGACCTAACAAAATACATCACTGGGGAGTCAATTAGAAATCATAGCAACCCTAAATGGAAGGAGAGAGCAGTTCCCGAGGGTTTCGGAGGCTAAAGACCTTTCCTGTTGTAGGCAGCACCCTCCATCGCCTGCAGAATAGATAGTGGGCTAATACCACAGATCTGAAATTTCGGTCAGTAGCTGAACACATTTAACATGTAACCCAATGCAACAAGAAGACCGTCAGTTTGAGATAATATCATTTAATATCAACGAATTCTGAATGATTGTACTCAGTAGGACACTATGATCATCCAGTTATTATAAAGTCATTTCTTTGTTAACTTAAAAAAAAAAAAAGCTCTGAAAAACACTTATATAAGTGGTGGCTACACCAAAACACTGTGTTGTAATTGTAAAATCTTTTTTTAATCATAGAAAGTTCATAACAAATATCCCTTCTCCTCACCTTATCTCTGCCTTAATTCTACCACTAGGGATTCTAATGCACACGAAAATAATCCCCTGCCTTGCCAAAGGGTTGAAGTATTACCTTTTTTTTTTTTTACTGCAAAGTAATATATTCAACAATGGTTAATGATAATTAGAGCAAAGTTCATAATAAAAGAAAATTGATAATTTGGACAATGATTCCTCTCCTCTGGGATAGGTGGCTTGGGCTCAGGATTAGGATAAAAATGCATTTTTTGTATGCTACTTAATAAAAAAAATCGTTAAAGATAAATTTTTTTTAAAACTTAAAGCCTAGTAACAATGTATAAAATTAATATGCCCACAATGAAGAGCATGACATGTTAATCAGATATAAAATAGATTTTGACATTTCTATCATCACAATGTCTATTCTCCATCTGTTCAGTTGAAAATATTTCTTGAGTATGCAACTTGTATATGGGAGCCTATTTTTACTAATGAAAAGAAGCAAGGGATATATATTGCTTCCTTATTTATTATATATACAACAATTAATCCCTTTCCTTCAATGGGAAGTTACAATCTCATTAGTTCAGTCCCTAAAACCGTGCCTTGCGTGAGATAATCAGGCATCATGATCACAACCTTGCTCGTGAACCTCTGCCCAGGATAGTTCCAGTTCTCTTACCTTTGGGCCCTTGTGATTCGTCATCACTATCTGAACTGTCATGACTCACAATATGTTTTGCTGTAATATTTTCTGTGGAAACAAAACAAAGCAATTAAAGTATCTCAGTTGTTAAACTCCCCAATTAAATTTACTACAAGAAAGTAATCTGACAACAAAACACAAAAAGATAGATTTACTACTGTAAATTGGAATCAATTTAGTAATGTATATTTATTAGAATTATCAGTGTTTTCAAATTTCTCACTGGAAAAGAAAATTTCACAAGATAAAGAAATCAAACTAAAATTCATTCATTCAAAATATAGAGAGAATTTTGTTTAATTCAAACAAGAATAACTTTCATAAAGATATTCATCGTAAGACCTTTTAAAAAAAATTTAAATATGTTGACAATACACATTAACCTAAGCAGGAGAGTAAATAAAAAAATAAAACCAAAATCTGCATATGCATATGGAGCAGTTTCTTCGAAAAGAACAAGGCTACAAATATTAATTGTGTTTTATTTTCAATGGTACTGAAAATCAAGTGTTGAAATATACCTTTGACTGTCAAGACTGTGCTTTCTGCTAAAGGTATTAAGAACACAGCTATAAAAGTAAAAGTAATAACTACAGAACTTCAAATAAAAACAGCAACTAAAATATAAGGTCATAATGAATTATCATGTTTCAAGTTAAAAAACATTCAAGTTATGGAATACAAAGATCATTATGATAAAAATTATTTTTGGCTGAGCCCCGGTGGCGTAGTGGTTGTGCGCGGGACTGCGGCCCACTGGGATGGAGGTTCAATTCCAGCTCCACAGGCGCAAAGGCTGGACCTCCTACTCCCACCACCAGAGGGCAGTGATGCCCCCCAAAAAAATTATTTTTAGAAAAATGAAGGTTCTTTAGATACCCATGTAAAGCTACTTTCTATATACAAATATTTTACTTTCTAATAGTCTAGATATAATATATTATTTAATCTTAAGAAATTGAATCCAAATTTACAAATGTCAGTGGTCCAGATAGATAAATAAAAACAGATACCTTTGAGTTCAATGAGTTCCCTGCCCATTGCCCAAAAAACAGCTTTTTTAAAATACAAGAAAAGGGATGTCAAAGACAAAATCATTAATTTATGATCTACTAAAGAGTCTGTGGTTGTTTAATTTTAATCTCAATTTGTACCAATGTACAAATAGATAAAAGATCAATTTTTCAAGAGTCACATTTATCATCTAACTTAATAACAACACATATTTAGTCAACTATAGAAACTTAAAAGCTGTATTTAAATGTCTGTAAAATTTCCTGTTCTTGGGAGCATTCTTCCTTCATCCAGAGAAAGGCACACTCCCCAATAAGCAAATTATTCATGACATCATAGAGAAAAAATGTATTGTGCTGTTACTTATTTTTAATATAGATTCCTTTCACCCATTTTCTTTTTGTTCCCTCAAAAAAAATTAGCAGTTTTATTGAGTCTTCTATAAGCAGCTTGATTTTAGAATCATACATATAGAATAACTGCTCAGAAAAATCCATGGTTTAATTTATTTGTGACTTCATTATTTTTAACAGTGTTAAAATATTTTTGCTACCCAACTCTCAGAAAAAAAAATAGCATATGTAGTCTTAAAGTCTTATGTTCCAACAAGCAGATATCTAAGTGAGAAGTCAATTAAAACCACATAGAAGAAGGATACCAACATCCAAGATTCAAGGATTGTAAATTATAATTCAAATACAAAGGAAGGAACAGTATCAGAGCTGAAATTTTGATTCTGGTGAACAGAAGCCTATGAATGACAGTAGAAGTCAAAAATACATTTGCAGTATCTACAAAAGGAGTAAGCCTCTGGAGATTTTCTTCTAACAATAATTGCTGAAGGGAAGAAACTGCTTATCAGACAGAGTACTAATAATTCTGACTTGAATGGTTAAAACTTCGTCATGGATTGATATTTTGATACACTTTGTACTTGATTTGGTATTTATGTTTGCTGTTTGTTTATCATTGTTTTCTTTGTGTGAGATTTCATCTCTGTATGTTTTGTTATTGTTGGTAGCTTTCTTCAGAGTTAGTAAACTCTGTTAAGCATTTTCTATGGATTTTTTTTTTTGTATATGAAACCCAGGATGGGTGAATTTATAGACTATAACTAGAATAAGTGTTCCTGGGAGGGACAGTATGGGAAGAAGAAGGTCAGGAGCAACTAATACAGAAAATATGAAGGAAGTCAGTGACAAGGTGGATGAGAAAGGACTGATAAGGATTCATGAAGAGTAATGTAATACAGAGAAATCACTGAAACCCTAATGAAGGTTGAGCATGAAATTGTGACAAGAAGAAAGTGAAAGGAAATAGAGGAAAGAACTGGGAGGCAAAGGGCATTTATAATGCAGGCATACATATAGGTAAATATTTATATATGATGATATGGAAATAGATCTACATGCATATACCTATGGGGTTAGTATTAAGGCAGCAGATGGCCATTGGAGCTCCACTCAAGTATTTCCTCAATGCAAGGACACTTTGTCCTATTAAATTGGCATTCCATGATGCCAACCTTCCCAACACTATCACTGAAGGCAAATGTGTGCATCAGCAAAAGTGGTGAAGAAAACTGATGGTGCCCAACTATCAAAAGATATAGTGTCTGGGATCTTAAAGACTTGAAGGGAGGGACTGAGGCCCAGTGGTATACTGGTTGAGTGCAGGACTGTGGCCCACTTGCTTGGCGGTTCAAATCCAGCAGCAGCTCTGCAGGAGAGCAAGGCTGGGCCTCCCACTCCCACCAGAAGGCAGTGATGCGCCCCTGCCCCCCCCCCCAAAAAAAAAAAAGACTTGAAGGTAAACAACCAGTCATCTAGCTCAGAGGCAAGAAAATCCACATGGAAGAAACACACCAGTTTGTGTGACCACAAGGTATTGAAGAGATCAGTTATCAGGCATCAAAGAACTAAAAATTATATCATTATAAATGAGGGAGAGTAGAGATTGGGGACTCAAAGCCCACCTGTAGGTGAAGAGACATCCCCTTAAAGAAGGGTCGCTGGGAGAATTATAGCAACAATGAAATATGCAACTTTCCTCTTGTTCTTAAATTCTTCCTTCACCCCATCCCCACCCCCCATTATCATGATACCAATTCTACCTTACAAATCCAGCTAGACCAGAGGATGTACACTGGTACAGAACCAGAAACATGGATCATCCAGGACAGATGATCCCTTCAGGATCAGTGGTGAGAGGGGCAATATTGGGTGGATTGAGGGAAGGTGGGGTAGAAATGGTGAACTAAAGACAAGAGTCTACATAGAACTTCCTCCCTGTGATATGGACAACAGGGAAGTGGGTGAAGGGAGACATCGGATGATATGATAAAATAACAATTTATAAATTATCTAGGGTTTATGAGGGAGCAGGGGGTGGGTAGAGTGGGAAAACATGAGGAGGTAATGCCAAGGCCTTACGTAGAAAGAAAATGTTTTGAGAAAGATGATGGCAACAAATGTACATATGTGCTTTGCAGACAATGGATGTAGGTGTGGATTGTGATAAGAGTTGTATAAGCCCCTGAAAAAAAATTATTTAAAAAAAAAAGCACATGTACATCATGATTTCATTTTTAAATAACACATATATAATTTATTACAATAAAGCTTGAAAGATCTGTAAGAAAAAAAATGAAGTGTTTTTAAAACTGATGTGTCAGCAATTGTTCAACAATGCTTGATATGATTGAACTATGGAATGGAATAACATCTGGATTAGGTTCAAATAAAATGGTTTGAAAGAATATATATATACTTACATATACCATATAGATGATAGTTATATAGATGATGATAACTAGATAGTTAGATGATAGCTAGATAGATAGATGATAGATAGATAAAGAAAAATATAGGTATAACATGTAGTGTCCTTTTGCCATTATGATCATGTCTATTTATTATTGTTGTTGTTAGGTGTTTTCAAGTTAGCCAACTCCTAGAGGCCCAGTGCACACAGGGTAAAACACTGCCTGGTCCTCCAGCATCCCCACCATTGTTATATTTGAGCCTACTGTTTAAGACCTTTGTGTGAATCTATAATTTGCGTGCTTTGTAACCTGAGAGGATCATCTTCTGACACTCTGTCAGATAATGTTCCCCGTTATTCGTAAGGTTTTCAATAGCTCATTTTCCAGAAGTGGATCACCTTTTTCTTTTTCCTAGTTTGTTTTGGTTGAGAAGTTCCTCTGAAACTGTCCCCCAAGGGTGACCTTGTTCGTGTCAGAGATATGAGTGGCATAGCTCCAGGCATCCCTGCAACCCTGAACCCATCAGGGTAGGGCAGACTGACAGAGTGGTTAAGAGCATGAAGGATCATGAGTGATGGAGGATCAATAAATGTTTGCTGTAGTAAATTGACATGGATTTTTTTTTTAGATTCTATATAATACTATATTATTTCTATTTACTTTCATTACTATATAACTGAAATCCAAGAAAATAAAATGTCTATTGGATAATATTATCCATTTCATTTCATAATTGCTACAGAGTACTATGATTGTATAGAGGAAGAGGGGAAACAAAAGAAATGATCCACTTTAGGTGCCATATAAATTAGGTATGTTTCTGGTCCTATCTGTATTTTGGAAATAGGAAGTGATGTTCTTGCCTTAGATAATAGTTTTTCTTCTTACATTTGGTACTGTGATTTAGAAAGACATTTTATCAAATGTTACTTTCTTTATACATAAATTGTTACTGAATCCATGTTTATACGTAAATTTTTCACTGGATAAAGTTTCCATTACCTAGCATAATGTTTAACTCTGGCTACACCAAGCATTACATTAGTCACATTCAAAATCCTTGAAGGAAGTAAAGACTTTGATTTAGAGTTCCCTGACCATGGTCCGATTTATATTAAAGGTTTTCTACAGAGTGGAAAATACAAACCAAAACCATCCTGAGCCTCCATTTAAGAGGCAAAACTTTAGTCAGTGAGCAGTTGAAAGAGTTGCCAGAAGTACTCAGGTTCACTTTTATGATCTTTATGGTTTATTTCCAGAAACCCTGCATGTCATCTGAGGTAATGTTCATGCTGCTGAATGGCAGATCAAGCACACAGTATTCCTCCTGTGCTAGACGTACATAGAGAGTACATAACCTGCCAAATCACTGCCCGCAAAGCGACAGACAGTTCACACCAAGAAAACAACCTCCTGATCCTCGGACTTTAGCAATTACCTCACCCCTCCTCAGTCCTGTTCTCTTCCTGCCCCAGGAGGCGAAAACACCCCAGGCTTAAGTTGATTATTCAATAGCAAAGGAACGTTGTAACACAGAGTAATGTTATGTTTCTTATTTCTATTTTCCTTGAAACTGTCAAATGATTTACAGAGGAATTGTTTACACAAAATTACAATTGAGACCTGCTGCTATGGTCACACATTCAGATAGGATTTCACCATTTCTTCCCATGATGGGTCGGAACATCCCTAGCAAGAGTCATTACTGCCTAGAATACAAGACAGCAAAACTTTTGAGGGTGGGGGTGGGAAAATAGGATACAGAATATATATTTTGTTTCCTTTCTTAAAGCTGATTTTATCAAAGAAAATAATACTCTAGCATTTAAAAAAATAAAATATAAAAATCACTAGATTTTTCAAGTTCTATAAAGATTAGTATTAAGTTATAAATGAAACTGAATGATACTTACTATATAAATAAATGCATTAAAAGGTACTGTGTATCTTTTCATTTATTAAATTAGATTTGTAGGAATTAATTAGCTGTGGTTTATAAGACATTATATGAAATATTTGTTTTCCTTATACCTATAATAAACTTTGAGTTACAAGAAAATAACAATTAGTATTTAAGGGAAAAATCTATGTGAGGTCCCAGTAAAAGGCATAAATTTATGTGTCAAAAGGTGTTCTGTTGATAAAGGTAGTCTTTAAAGATCTTTCCTTCTTTGACAAAAGCATAAATGACTAAGGACAATTATATACTTAGATGTATAATGGGGGAAAGAAGTAGAAATGCCTTAGTGAAAATTACTGTTAGGGATCCTAGTATTTATGAAGGTCAGAGTCTCCAAGGTCATATTAACATGTAAGTGATCTAAGAGTTTTAGAAAAACATCATTTGAAACATTAGAATAATTTCAATTTATGATGATTTAATTTCACTATATAAGTATACTTATGCATCCATATGGGAATGAAATTTATCATATAACTTTACAAGTATATCATTTCACTATACCTAATTCTTCCTCCATTGTGGAACCTTTGTTTTGTGAGCCAGAAACTCCCAAGACTCTGTTGAACAGTATAGAAAAGGCACTGCCCCAGACACCTAAAATAAAGGAAACACAGAGTCCCATTTAGAACTCACAAAGACTTAAACAAATGAGCAGTGAGAGATTGTGGTCTCTTACCCATTAAAAAATGCAAAGGGTTTTCTTCATATTTCTTCACAACGGTTCCCATAAAAAATTTGCTTCCAAATAAGTCAGGGGCCATAAAAGTCCCGTATTTAGCCATGCCAATCTCAAAGGGACTGAATTCAACCCAATCTGAAAGCACATGAGAAAAGAGACAATGGATTAAAAGGAAAATGTTACGTGGACGTACAGAAGGAGCATTTCAATAAAGCTTGATTCTTAACACTGTGTTTCAAATGTGAAGACAAAAGCATTAACCAAGTGCCTCATAAATATGACATTCTGCAGGAATTGATGACAAAAATAAAAGGTTATCAATAAGACAATAGAAAAAAGATCTCCAGTTTGCATAAAGTGACTATCACTTTCCTTTTAAAAATGGATTTTTTATAAAGCCCATTATTTTAGGGGGGGCGCATCACTGCCCTCAGGTGGTGGGAGTAGGAGGCCCAGCCTTTGCTCCGTGGAGCCGGAATTGAACTTCCATCCCAGTGGGCCGCAGTCCCGTGCACAACCACTACGCCACCGGGGCTCAGCTCCTAAAGCCCATTTTAATAACATGGAAAATCATTTTTGTGGACTCAAATATATAATTTGTGAAATCATTAGAGGAAATTAAACTTTCTGACAAGGTAGTCTATAAAGGTGGAAGAAAATGTCTTCTAACATTTCTGTTTTCTTCCTTTCACTTAATTTACAGTTTCCGCCTGGGTTGATTCAACCAACAGTAGATTGAAAATATTGGTCGATGGAGGGTGTGTCCAAGAGGAGATCCTTTTTCATGACATGCCTTCTGTGTGCGCTTGCTTCTGGATGGGAGAGAAGGTTCCAGCAAAGCAATAGCATCATCAAATATCGCCCACAAAGGCTGTGAGGGAGTCTGCAGTACTGTATGCATAGCACTGAAGTTGCATATGGTCGTAATTAGGAGTAAACTAGAGATGAGTTAAAGTATATGGCAGGGTAGGTATATGTTATATGCAAATACTAATGCTTTTGTATAAGAACCATGAATATCCTAGGATGGGAGAGTGGGAGGGTCTGGGAACTAACTCAGTGTTCTGGAGCAGATCGATGTTGATACCCAGAGACAACTATACCAAGATTATAATTCACATTTTTTAGAGATAACGTCTTAGAAACATGACGACTTAAGGGTTCGAGGAGAATACTGCCTAAGAAAGAAGAGAGGCCCTGGAGCAGGCAACGTGAGTCCACATTCCCCTGCAGCAATGCAGGGAATTATTTTCTATGACTTTTCTTGCCACAGCCTTTATTACTCTTTTCAAAGGCTTCTGCCTTCCTGGTGAACCTAAGTAGGTAGGTTGAGGGAAGATGGATCCCTGTTGAGTGATTATGAAAGAGTTGTCATTGCTATCCTGCTGCTATCCAGGGAACCATCTCAGAAATGGGAGGTGGGGATTTCACTACCAGCAAGAAAGAAGAGTCGAGAGTGGAACATGCCCTTTGGGTCTAGAGAACTATCAAACCTTCTTGATCCAGAGGACACTGCTGACACTAGAGGAGCGGCAGAGGAACAGCAAGAGCAGAACCAGGAGAGGCAAGAGAGCAATGGGCTTGCTAGCCCACAGACCATGTAGGCTGAGTACTCTGAGAAAAGAGGCTAACATTGGGGGTAGGGTGCCTCTGGGATCTAATAGGGGGAACGGTTTTCGCTAACCTGCAGAGTATCTTTGAATTAAGGCTTACAGTGGGTTGACATGCTCTTTGGACATTCAATGGCAGCCCTAAAAAAGCTCTGTACCATTATCTGAGCTGGGCAAAGTCCAGATCAGATGCGTGAGGGCCAGAGAAGGCTGCACGTGGGCATGGCAGGGCAGAAACTATCTTGACTGAATGATTATAGCATGAGCATTTCTCACCTGGATTGTAACCTGTTCACCTTTCTAATAAGCTTTCCTAATAGTCAAGAGCATTGTCTGTGAGTTCTGTATGGAATCCTTGAATCCAGCAGAGAAAGCAAGTATGGCAGTCATGTACTGGTGGTGCCAATTTGATTAAGAATGTAGGGATGGAGTCTAGCCTGTCTATCTGGAGATAGTCAATGGGACCTCTCTGTGGTCATGGCTTTCTCTGAGAATTCTGGCAGATTTCATGATATTTCTCCATGGAAGTGAGAGATTATCAACGCAGTTCCTGGGAGATGGTTTACTGACAAGACAAGATGGCCGCATGCTGATAGATTCTGAGTCATGGAGGAGCTGGAGGAGAAGCCACATGGGCTTGCCCTGATGGAACCAGATGTCTGGGGTCAGAGAAGCCACATGGAGACTCCTGGCAGTCCTGGCATGCTTGGGGATGACATGCGGAGACCTCTGCCAGCACTGAGATGTTTCTACCACAAGTGGATACACAAGACTGCACAAACTGGCCTGTGATTGTCCTGGAGTCATTGCATGTGCTTCGTGAGTTTGAAGAGGACTAACGGATTGGTATCAGACATATGGGCTAATATTGGACTTATGAATTTGTACTGGGTTGGGATGTTTTCTCAATGTTCCATTTCTCTTGTATATAAACCTCTTCCTTATATGCACATGCGTGTTTATGAATTTCTTTCTCTAGTGTACCCGGACTAACACAGAAAGTGCGGAAGGAGAGAGAGCAATAAAAGTCAATATCCCTGTGGAAGACAGAAGATATGGTGTCACAATAGGGCTGGGAAGGATAGAAGGGGAAAGCATGCCTGCCCTTGCTTTGAGACAATCAGCTATGAGAGCGGAAGAAGGTAAGAGACGGCCCTCCCAACATTTTCTCAGCTGCTTGCTAATTAAGTAGATGGCTTTCTCTTTTCTGGTTTTGCTCCTTAATATGTAAAATGTGAATAAAAAAACCAGGTACCTTGTAAAAAGTTTATAAGAGATATATTGTAATAGCTCAATCAAGGGGAACTAATATTTTCTCTAATCCATTCCCAAGGCTATAGTTATGTCTAATAATAATTAATATGCTATAAAGAAACTTGCTGTCAAGTCAATGTCAACTCATAAAATCCAATAAAATCCAACACAGAATAACTGCCCCATAAATTTCCTCAACCTGTTGTTTGTATGAGACCAGATTGCTTCATCTTTCTCCCACAAAACAGTTGGTGGGCTCACACAGGCTTTCAGTTAACAGCAGAATGCTTCAAGACAGTGCCACTTATATGAATGTGACAGTCTCTGAAAAAAGGTCTTCGTTTTTTACTCCCATTTACTTTACATACAATTTTCTTTCTTATATTTAATAACCAATAGTTTAATTGGAGTCCTGGTGGTGTAGTGGTTAAGTATTCAGCTGTAATCCACATGGTCTTCAGTTCAAAAGCACCAGTTGCTTCATGAGGGAAAGATGGGGCATTCTACTCCTGTCAACAGTTACAGCCTTGAAAACCCACAGGGTGTTCTCCATGAGACAGCCTTGACTCAGTGACATTGAATTGAGTATGGCATTTGGGGGGAAAGTCTTTAACATTAACTTTGTTCTACTACTCTCCTTATGACTTGTCACACTATGCTAGCTGGCATGATGCTAAACCACTAGCATACCCAATAGCAGCAAGGTAAGCCCATTGTACACAAGTTTCAATGAAGTCTTGATTGTGAGAGATTAGGAAGAAAAATTTGACATCTGCTTCTAAAAATTTGCCAATGAAAGCCTATGGACCACAACTGAATATTTTTTGACGTAGTATTAGAACATGTACCTTCTCACTTGGAAGACGCTCAAAATATGACTAGAAAAGAACTAGCTCAGCAGTTAACTCAAGCATATGCTAGTCATGACCCTGGCACTGGGTTGGACAGAGTTTCCTTCTGTGATATATAACGTATCCATAAGTTAGGTTTGTTGCAAACTTATGTACATGTATCACACTACTCTTGTTGATCCTCTTTCTCTCACATCCTAGATCTGAAAAGTTAGTGTGGTAGACTTTTTCATTACATGAGGGGGTACTAAAAAACACAAATTTTTCCAGCCAAAGTTACATATTTAATTTTTTTTAACAAAACAACCATATCACCTTCGAAGTACTCTTCATTACTCTTAATACATTTGTCAATTCCACTCTTGGAAACATTTTTCAAACGCATCTGTTTGGATGACTAACAGCTCCTCCCTCATTTTTTCTTTATCTCTTCTATATTGTCCAATCACTGTTCTTTCATGTTTCTCTTTCATTTGCAAAAACAAAATGAAGCCACACAGAGTGAGGTCATGTGTGTAAGATGAAAGAGGCAAGAGATATATGCTTCCTTTTTGTCCAAAACTTTCACCCAGAGATGGCTCTGTGAGCAAGTGCATTGTTGTGATGGCAAATCCAGTCCCCTATCTGCCACAACTCAGGTTCTGCTGTCACACACTGTTACACAATATTTTCAGAAACTCTAGATAGAAAGCTTGATTAACAGTCTGACCTGGTAAAATGAACTACAAGTGCATGAGGAGTCAACATTCTCATCCACCCGGGAATTTGGTGGAAGTCCAGACTGAGGTTTGTTATTAATCAACATTTCCTCTTTTTTGAAAAAAAAAACACTCATACACTTAACTCTTCCCCATAATGCTGTCCTTATAAGCTGTGCTCAACATCACAACAGTTTTTGCATCATTTTTCTTGAGCAGAAAACAAAATTTCACAGCTGCACACTGTTTTCTTATATCAGTCATCATACAAAAATAAATGAAGTTGGAGCAAAACAGCTTTCATGAAAAAATTCATAACAATCAGATAGAACCTTCCCAGGTGACGCCACTGGATGCACTTGGATGCACTAGCTGTTTGTCTAGCTGGAACAAAAAAAGAATACTACAAAAGCTCCACCCAGGGGAGCATTTTTTCCATTTTTTTGGTACCTCCTAATACACTATCAGTCTACATGTAGACTGAGCACTTACCAACTTGCCCACTAAAATCACTCCGGTTCAAAATGCCATCCATTCTCCCCTAAATCTCAAAAATAAAAAAAAAATAAAAACATAAAACTACAAAAATATTAGTGTTGAGTCAATTCGAACTGATAGCAACCCTACAGGGAAAAGTAGAGATTTCCTATGGTTTCTTAAGCTTTCAATCTTTAAGGAATCGGACGACCACGTTTTTATCCCATGGTGTGCTCAAACCCCCAGGTGGAGCCCACTGACCACTGATCTACCAGAACGTCTTTATCTCTACAACAGCCTCCTAAAATGTCTCTATTCTATTGCTCCAAAGTAAGAACAATTTTCAGAAATGTAAAGTAGGGCACACCAATGCAAACTGAAAGGTTTCAAATGGCTCCTCAGGCCTTTGAAAATAAAAATGTAGTTTACTAGTTTCTGTGATGGTCTCCGTCCTTATCTCTCTATAACCACAAGTTCTAATCAATATCCTGTCAGGTTTTGCCTTCCTTATTCAACATCATCTACACAGGTCCTCTGAAGTTCCTCAAACAAGCTAAACTCACTCTAAAGACAATATCTTTATGCTTGTTATTCTCTCATGCAAATATAAAACTTCCTTCTTCTTTTAAAAGTAGTGCATTGGCATATAAGTCACATAACATACAATTTAATCATTCAGTCAGATTAAGGAGAGTTGTGCAATCATCACCACAATCAATTTCAGAACATTTTCTTCTTGTACTCATTGTGGCTAGCTCCCTATTTCCCCCATCCTCCCTGCCTTTCCCCTGGATAATTATTAACCCATTTATTATCTTTAAAAGTTTGACTATCCTAGATTTCATATACAGAAAATCTTAAAAATACAAGCAAGGATTAAACAAGCAAATAAACAAAATAACATCAAGAAGCAGACAAAATATAATATGAACTCAATTGGAAATGCTGCAGATATGAAAAACTGAAGCAACTTTAGAAAAGGTCAAAGTGACCTCAAATAAAAAGGTTTTACACTTTAACCTATCTACATTTCCCATAATAAACTGATTATGCAAGGTTATTCACATCTCTAGATGATTTTTAGAGGGAATTCTCTGGAGGGATCCTTAATCCATATAGGGATCCTAAAAATGGATTTGAGGCCTCTCCTATTATCTACAGCCTTCTGCAAACTGGGTGTTCACATTTAAGCTCTGATACCATTTCTTCCTTCGGATTCAGCGCTTATGTACAATCCTTGGGTCACACAGGCTGATGTGCTTCTTCCATGACAAGCCTTTAAGTCTATTCCTTTTAATAGCTGTTTGAAATTCTATGCCTTTGCCTTTCTCTTAGTCTTAGTTGTTAGTTGATGGTCTTTGTTAGCCATCCCCTCTAAATGAGCCTCCCCAACATCCACTCCATTTCAACCCATAGCCCTCTCTCTTGTGTTGTGCATTTTTTTCAATTTATTCCTTTATGAAATTATTACATGCCTTTTATCCAACAATACAAATAAAGGGAAAATCTTTAAAATCTGCAAGTTATTTTATTCAGTCAATGATAAAATCTGAGTTGAATTTATTTCGAAACCAGCCATGAAATGACATAGGGAACTTTTTGTTCCTTATTGAATGCATTCAAATTGAGTATTGGTACATTCTATAAGAAAAAGAAGTTGCTTGATTATGAGATCTCACCTTAATCCACTGTATAAGCACTGAACTAACTGTTAAGTCTAAAAATTCTGAACTCTATAATATACCTGTCTGTAAACTTTGGGGGGGGGGGGAAGCACAAATTTATTTGCAGTTTGTTCAGTGATAAATCAAAATATTATACATTCATGAAGTGGTGAAATTAAAATATTATGTCATCAATATTGTCGTTCAACTCAAATCAATGACTAAAATGGAACAACACTCTTCATCAGAAAGCAGTATTTTCCAAGGATTTACAATGAACTTAGTGAAGCTTGACTAGGAATGAATCAGAGGGCACTAGGAAAATGTGTTTAATCATTCCTAGTAATTGCCTACCTTTAAATTCCATAACCCTATTTTAAGTATTGAAACATGACAATTTAGTAATTCCTATTTTCCAGCTATTCCTTCTTGGTTAACATACACACTAATTATAGGTGTTCTTAACAGCTACGATTTGCTCTCTGGTTCTTGTTGAAAAATTTTCAAGAACTGTGTTTAACTCTATTTCCTTTTTTCTGATTCATACATCTCAAACTTGGAGGTCTCTCCTGCACCTCCAGCTAGAGATTTCCAACTTCCTGTTAGACGTTTATGCCCAGAAATGCTGTCATTACTTCCCATTATACTGGCTTGCAAAGAAATGCAGCACCCTTTCCCACAGTCTACCTTAATATTGTTGAAACCACACTGTTACAGCTCAGCAATATTTAATTTTTTTTATTTTATACTTGAACAACTTTTTTAGCCTACTATACTAAATCCATTATCACAGGACAGCTAATAGGCTTTTTACATCTATTTCTTTCTACTATTTATCAGTCACTCCCTAGTTTCTGAACTTTATTAGTAAAATAGCAGTAATATTCCTGCTTCTAATTCCTTTATTTTGGATCTATGTGTCATCAAAAGTTGTTTTTTAAAAAAATATTATATAAATAATTGTATTGCTTTAACTTTCTGAAAATCAAGCAAAACATTTCTTTCTAGAATTCAAATCTTTCCGTAGTTTGGCACATTCGTTTCTCTAATTAAGTGACCTGCTCTTCACAGGAGCCTTTGGACTCAAAGGACTTATCACAATGCTGATTCTATAGTGGTGTTGATTAAATGCAATTTACTGATCAAAATATATGCTAAAAATATAAAATTTTATCAGAGATGGACTCATCTGATTCTTTCAAAAGATGCGGTTCAAATTAACACAGTTAGACAGATGGTCAAAACAGGCACATCAAGACAGATGTAAGCACCAAAAATAAAATAGCCTTTTCTTCATTAAGGTCACGCCAATGCACTCTCTTGAAAATCCATTATTTACTCTTCAATTATTTAATCAAACATTCTCCTGGGAGTGGCTATGAGCAAAAATATTCAGAATAAGAAGCAGCCCATGTGAAAATGCCATAGTAATTATAATAAAATGTTTATATTTTATATTGCTTCCATTTCCAGCTTTGGCACATCTGACATAACTGTCAAGAGAAACCTCTTCCCCCTCCCCCCAGGTAAGAGTTTTTCAAACCCACTTTATTAACTGTACATAATACACATATTCCAAAAATATAAACAGACACTTAATGGCATCCTATATTCAAGTTTTTGAATACAACAAATTTATCAAACCGTGCATCTGTAAACAAGGTAGTCAGAATCCATGCCCCATCACAGGGGACAGTAGATCCTAACCCTCCAAATGGCGCCCTGACAGGGAAAGCAGGAGATGGGCCGCATCATGGGGTGGGGTAGCAGAGAAGACCAGGGTCAGAGGAGGGTCTGCTCCAGGGTAGTTCGTACAGCAGTCATGGAATGGGATGACTAGCTGGCACCTCTGACCCCTCCTCTCCAGGCTGACCATCCATATTAATCAGCATATTACATGTAAAAAAAAAAAGGCAGACTAAACTAAAATCCTGTTTGTTTTACAAAAGGTGAATGAGGGACAGCAGTGCCAGCAACCAGTCTCACCTCCCCAGACTTAACCTGTCTAGGGCTGGGGGCAGGGTAGCCTTCCGGGTGGGGCGGCCCCACCTAGGAGTGGGGAGGTGGCAGGAGAAAAGAACAGGGTCACAGGAATGACTGCCTGGATACTTCCCGGGCTTCAGCACAAAGCAGCTACCAGGCCAACATTAACCAGAGGTCGGTTTGTACAAAACGGTTAAAATCTTTGTGAGGCAGGAGGGAGGGAAACAGAAGGTCTCACGCTAACAAGGAAAATTTCCGTAAGATTTCTGATCTGTTCAGCAATTCCATACACACTTAATTGTCCAGGGCTCCTCTGTGCTCCTCTTGGAGCCAGAAACCCAAGGGTCTAACCCAGTGTCCTCTACAATGTGCAGAGGGGACACTCTTACCTGATCCTTTTCCAAACTGGCCCTGTATCCAAAGCTCCCACTATGAGAGGGACACGAACTTCAGGCTTGGATTTATAAGCCCAATCAGAGAGACACCCTGGGTCCCTGAAGAGGCCCCTTAAAGAACTGAAGCTGGCAGACAGGCAGGCAGATTAGGGCATGGCTTGAACTGACACTGACCAGGCACTGTGACCCACTGTCTCTAGACACATTTCAACTGGGAAAAGCTTGTGGGAAGCTCTAGAGCAGATGCTCGGATGAAATGACTCACTCCCCATTGCGCCCTCCTCCAAAATTGAGGCGCAATCCTCAGAGGAGCTAGTTTTGCATCCATCACTTGCCCCTAACACACTGTGTGAAACCTCTTTATGATAAGATGTATGAGTGCACTCATCCTTCTTTAACACTGAGGCCAAGAAGCCTGCGGGCACAAGGGAGAACGGAGCTATTTAAATCCATCAGCAGCTCTGTGGGACAGCACACCTGGCCAGCTTCTCTCCTCAAGTTTCCTAGCACAGGAAATCCTAGCTGGGCCATTCAACTCTGTCCTGTAGAATTGCTATCCATTGGAATCAACTTGACAGCACAAAGCAGCGTGAAATAAGAGAGAAATTGAGAATGGACATTAAATGAGTCGCACAGGTATTTTACTTATTTAGTGAGAGGAGGCTTCCAACTCTTGTGCACGTTAACTATATCATAATGCTTTTGGAAGGAGTGATAGTGGCACTGCAATGACAACACTCAATCACGACACCTTAGCTGAAATGTAGTGGTTTGAACCACTAGCAACTCAATGGGATAAAATCTTTGCTATTGGCTTCCATAGAGGCTACAGCCTAAGAAACCCTGGGATGTAATTCTGCTCTGTCCTATGGGCTCCCTATAAGTTGGAATCAATTTGACAGCACAAAACACCACAAGACTTCCAGAATGAAAGCTCATCTAATTGACCAAGAATAGATTGACTAGCATGCTTAAGATATTTATCAGTCAATTCAAAGGTGAAAGAAGAAAGAAAAGAACGATGATAGATGGTAGATAGATAGATAGACAGATGGATAGATCAATGAGTTGACAGATAGGTTGGGGGAAGGATGAAGGAGGGAAGGAAAGGGGGAAGGGAGACAGGCACAGAAGAAGAAGAAGGAGGAGGAGGAGGAGGAGGAGAAGAATTATTATCCTTGGTCTCTGTACTTTTGTATAATAAAGTGCCAGATTTCCACACTGAACTCCATTGCAAATCACTCTGGATCCTGACTTTGCTGACTGCCCCATGATTATGATAGCCTCTCACTACATGTTTTACTCACTCTCAATCCAATAACTAAGTTCTCCTTTCACATATGCACATATGTGTTTTCCATCATATGCATGCATGCATATTAGGAAACTATATATTTCATCTTTAAGTTCCAGACCGCCCACCTTTCCCACATAAACTTAAAGAATACTATTAAGTTTTTACATTTACTGAAGACTTAATTATAGATTACTACTCATTTAAGCACTTCATATAAGTAGAGTCACATTCTCAGTTAATAAATGAGGTAACCAAACCTAAAGGAGACTACCAATCAAGATTCCTGTGCAAAGCAACAGTTTTGCACTCTCTCGCACCTTAATTTTTAAAATTATTATAACAAATTTCCCAAACAGATTATAAGGTCCTATAGAAAAAAAGATTATATATTCCATATAAAAAAGGCTTTCAGCCTTTGCACTTGACATACTACACTCTAAATGGTCAGTAAACAGAAAAGTCATTATGGTACTATAAAATGAACAATGGTCTTTTATTTACTCTCAAGTGCAAACAATTTAATCTTTCTAATATTTGTTTTATAGATCAGAGCATAAAAGGTACCTACCTCCTAAATTTCTGTAAAAATTGAATAAGATTGCATGTGTATTAGGAGATTCATGAATCATAAAGGCAATAAGAATTAGAATTAATAGAATCATTATGTAGGACAGTGATCTGTAAGGCTGGGAGTTGTAAGTCACCTGCCCCTCCACAGGAAAATAGACTTGGCTTTGACTTCCCATAAACATCAAAGTTTGGGAAACTCACAGAAGCAGTTCTACCCTGTTCTTCAGTCTATGAGTTGGCATTGACTCAATAGCAGTGAGTTTACCGTTAACCAATGTTTGTCGAATGACTTGGGTGAACGGCATGTGCATCCTTTTCATAAGCTGTTCCAAATTCTTGACTTAGTATATCAGTTGAGGGGGGAAAAAAAGTGAGATCTCAGGAAATTCCAAACAGAATTAGATACAAATCTGTTCTGAATACAAATCTGTTTATTATCATCACACACACACACACACACACACATCAATCACAATGGTTTTCTTCAGTTCAGATTGTGACCAGTGTTACTGAAATATGTTTTCTAAAATCACAATGGCCCCACCAGGCTCCATAAGAAGCCCTACCATACTGATAGAGAGATAGAAGTGGGAGTGATAGAGGTGAGGTATGAAGTCACATCTTGCCAGAACCTCAAATGATAAGGGCAACAATGGAATAAACAATTGTTTACCTCTGAAATGTAATAAACAAGAAAGAGTAGGCATTTTGTTTCCTGAGTTCCAAAGACTACGATAAAATAGTATTTTCTAGGCTCTGAACTATCAAAATTAGAACAGTCCTTTGAATGCTAAATATATTCACACAACCCAATTTAAGGAAAATGTAACAAACAAAAGAATAGATATTGTCTGAAAGGCTTGAGAATATTTTGCTGAAGTAAAAATGAAGCTAACTGCTATGGAGTCAATTCTGACAGTGTAGAACTTCTCTTTGGGTTTCCAAGACTAGAAATCTTCACAGGGGCAGAAAGCCTTGGCTTTCTCCAATAGAACTCTGGGTGAGTTCAAATGGCTGACCTGGCTTATAGAGTTTTCTATCACTAAGAATAACATGACTTATTAGGTTTATGGACTATTCTCTATAACCGGAAAATCTATTTAGTTTGATAGGTTCTAAAATTTTCAAATATTCTTACGTGATGGAAATTTTTTTAATTAAACAACTCAATTTGTTTATTAGAATTAAAAATAATGGATGTCACTTTTGGAAGATTCCAGAGAATATTCTGAAAGGTGAGAGTTACCTACCTGCAAACATCAACTCTGAAACATCAGGTTTGACGTGGAGACAAGTGAAAAGAGGTAGCGGGCACTGTGCATTATCAACTTTTTCTTTCAAACTACTTAACGTAGTGTTCATTCTCTGTCCGTGGAAGAAACACACACTTTTAAATACACAGAGAGCTACTATACAGATAGAAGGATATTTAAATTCATACTTCAACTCAAGCATTTGTGAAACAATATTTTAATAATAAAATATGAAATTCTTTAGTTAATGTATTTGTAGTTTAAAATATGAAGTCTTATTACTTCCAGAAATGTCTGTGTCCTAAGAAAGCCACAAAAAGTAGGCTCTGTGAAAGTAGTTATCTTGATCTTAAAAGCATCCATAGCTCTAGGGAACATAGCAACATTTGTCAGTAGAAACATTGGACAAGGACCCAGGAAACCCCAAAATTCGCTGCAGGGCAGACTCCTTGGCACAGACAGTAGGCTATCTGCAGGTTTCATCTGAAACAGAAATGTCACATTGCAGTCATGTGTGAAGTGGATTGGCTCCAAGTGATCCACTTCCTTTCCCAACTCTCTCTCAAGGTAATTTGCATTCTTTCTCTCCATCACAGATATTTCCTGTATTCACTTCCTCATCTATATAGATAGATGGGCAGCAACTAACAGGAATCGTAGGTCAATCGTATATTCCAAGGGAAAAGGGAACAAATGCCTTCCCCACACATCAAAACTAGCATGTAGATTCAGGGAATTTATAAGCATGAGTTTGAGATCTAAGTGCAGCTATAATATATGGACAAAGGAAGAGTTCTAGACACTACGGAAAGTACAAACTGAGTCGAGGGATTTTTGTCAAAGATGTCACGTCTCCTTTCCCTTAAATCACGACATGCATTGTTGACTTGAAAGAATCACAGATTTGCCCGTAGCTTACATTGTGGATTAGTGTCTCTCCGATTAACATCCCAAATATATCTGTGAAGGTAACAGGCTGCCCGGAGTTTTTCTTCTTCCACAAAGACTCGATGTATCTTTTAATCTTCTGCGGTGTGAGAAGTAAAAGAGGATTGTAGCTAACATTTTTCATTAGCTCTTCATTAATCTCCTCGAGCCCCTTTCCTGGAAAATCAGGGTCAGAATATAAAGTAGACATGTACCTGAAAAGAAAATAAAACGTGACAAAGAATAAAGGGTATGCATCAGTGTCTTCTCCCCCCCAAAAAACATTCTCTGTGAAAAGAATTTTAATAGAAGATCTATTTTATTAGCTTAACGATCTAACTGAAGATATTAATGTATTTAAAGAAAGAAAAAGGTTATAACGTCTGGTAAAAGTGAAGACAAAAGATAAAGACGATAATCTTCACTGAAATGGATTTGCACAGTAGACACAGCCCTGGGCACAACACAGGCCTGGGCAGAGGTTTGCTCTGGTATACAGAACTGGCTGAGAACTGGAGCTGACTTCACAATAGCAGTAACAGAGCAATGAAGAACCAGATCAGAACTGGCCAACAACAGAAGCAAAGAGATTTCAGAGGAAATGGCAATAGACCCTCCGGCTAGAGAAGTGAGGGTTTGGTGAGACCTGATCTCTACGTCTAGTTCACTGGCAACTCAACTCACTGTTCAACAACAAGAAATTAGTGGCACAGTGAACTTGAATCATGTTACTGTATGGCTTTGCCTTGATGAACTATTTCTCAAGCTATGGGATAATCTGCGTAATTCCCAACAGTTGGAAAATTGTTGTGAATGTCCAACTATCCTGAAAAAATGCCTTTTAGAGAATGTGGAGGTGAGAAGGAGTAAATGACAATTGACCATTTCAATTTCTGGTTACTATAATTTGTGAATTTTTTTAACATTACACAGAATACCACATCTCAACCACTGTGGGCCTCTAAACTTCAGAGCATAAAATATGAAAAGAAATACCATCATTAAGGTAAACGGTTCTTTGTGAAGCCTCTTAGCTACCAGAAATTGGCCACTATGTGACAGTATTTAATAGTTAAAACTGACAATAAATACTCAGTTGATGTCTTCCTACCTGTGAACCCACACCTGTAATATTGTAGTGCTCATAATGTGCATTGATTTACTTTTTTCTTCTAATATATTGAGAACTTCTATAGAAAAAGAGTTTTACTTATCCAATTGACTTATTCTCAAACCAAATAAACTCACTGCCAAATGGCCAATTCTGGCTCTTATATAAAATTTCCAAGACAGTAAATTTTCACTGGAGCCAATTGCCCCATCTGTCTCTCACTGAGCATCCAGTAGATTTGAACCCCTTGCCTAGTGGTTAGCAGTCTAAAATTTACCTGGAAGTCCCAATAGAGTTCTAACTTACTCCTGCGTCAGCTTGAATTAGAATTTCTTGCTGAACTCAGCTTTAAATGGAGACAAAGTGAGAATAATGACAAGTTAAGAAATAGAGTGACAATAAATAGAGACAACAGTGAATCTGTGCTCTGTGTGTGTGTGTGTGTGTGTGTTTATGTGTTGGAGTGGGTTTCAGGGGAGGATTCAAATCCTTAAAATAGCTTTGTAGGACTGTGTTAGGTCTGGTGGACTAAAGAAACAAATCCAGGAGATTTATATATGTGTAAGAACTTTATATCAAGAACTAATTGTATATCAAGAAAACAATCCAAACCACACCAAATCAAGTCAGTCAGTCTGATACTAGTCCTTAAGTACCTCTTTGGACTCACGAAACTATATACAACGATACAGAATACAGGAATCTCACTGACTGGTGGGTGCAAATGTGTGTTGATCCAACGGTGCAATTCATCCCAGGTCACTGGCAGCAACCAGGGACAGCCAGGAAGAAGGTGGAGGAAGAGAGAGATGGAAATCCCCAGGCCCTACTTATGGGAAGGTTACATCCAACAAGGAGTCACCATCTCCTGTGATTGGTTGACAAACTAAGCTCTATTCCTATACTTTCATATATCGACAAGCTGACATGAAATTATGTAACTACAACAAGGATGAAATGAATTTCTAAATGTTTGCAGGAGGATGTGATACGGGATACACCGAAATTGACTCAATCACCAGCTGTCTATCAAAATACAGGTTAAGAAATACATAAGCCATTTAGCCTTATAATTAGTCCTAAATAAATCATATGAGTCATCCAAATCAGTAGTGATCTGATTTTCTGGACCTAGTCATCCTTTAGTCATAAAATTTGAAATGGCATAAAAAAATGGCAGTGGTCTATTTTTAAGCACAATATAATAATGGGAAAACGAAACACTGAGCCCCCCACTTCAGACACTCAATTCTGAAAACATCCAGGAAATTGATCATTCTATATAAGAAGAGTGAAGAGAAAATATCGACAAGTGTTGTACAAAGAATAAAATTATTTCCATAAAACATTGGCTTATACTTATCAAAAGCATGAATTATATAACTGCGTGTTTCACTTTATATTGCTAGTTATAAAACTTAAATACAACCTGTGGCTCATGCTTGAAAATCGGTAAGTTACAGCATGAGTTTTTAAATATCATTTCAAGTTTCATTGTTTCTGCTTTTATCTTTAAAGTAGGCAGCTCCCTGTTACAGCAGCATTACTGTTGAATCAACTCCAAATCATAGGAATGCTAGGAGACAGAGATGAGCTGCCCAATAGAATTTCCGAGGCTGTACATCTGGACAGAAGCAAACTGCCACATCGTCCTCCCAGAGAAAAGCCAGAGGGTTTGAACCGCTGAGCTTAGTGAGCATCAAGCACTTTAACCATCGCACCATCAGGGCTCCTCCTTCTTCTTTTTTAGTTTTCTTATGTCATACTGTCAGTTTTTGTTTTGTTTTGTTTTAAAACACTTTCATTGGGGGATCTTATACCTCTTACCACCATCCGTACATTCACCCAGTGTGTCAAGCACATTTGCACAAGTTCCACCATCACAATTTTTCAAGGAATTCTCTTCCTACATGAGCCCCTGATATCAGGTCCCCATTTCTTCCACCTATTTCCCCTGGCCACTCTCCCTCACAAACCCCTGATAAGTTCTAGATTATTATTTTCATATCTTACATCGTCCTCCGTCATCTCTCACCCACTTTTCCATTTTTTGTCACCCTGGGAGAGGATTATAGATTGATCCTTGTGATCAATACCCACTTTCTTCCCCCACCCTTCCCTAAATCTGGTATTTTACTCTCATTGTTGGTCCTGAGGGTTTAGCTACCCTGGATTCCATTTGCTGGGGACTCATATATAGCAGTGTGCATATAGCACTCTAATTTTTAAGGTAGACATGATGATATTGGGGGGAAGGAAGCACCAAAGAACTAGAGGAAAAGTTGTGTTTCTTCGGTACTATACTGCACCCTGACTGGCTCATCTCTTCCCTGTGACCCCTCTGTGAGGTAATTATCAATTATCTACAGATGGACATTGGGTCTCCACTATATGCCCCCCACCCCAACATTCACCATGGATATGATTTTTTCTGGGTCTTAGTTGCGTGGGACCTGATCTCATCGACACTTCATGATCACACAGTCTGGTGTACTTCTTCCATGTGGGCTTTTTAGCTTCTCAGCTGAATGGCTGCTTGCTTATCTTCAAGCCTCTATGAACCCAGGTGCTATATCTTTTGATAGCCAGGCACCATCAGCTTTCATCAACATATTTGCTTATGAACCCATTTTGTCTACAGTGATTAGATCAGGAAGGTGGAGATCACAGAATGGTGGGTTTTTAGAACAAAGTGTTCTTGTGCTGAGGGAGTATTTGAATCAACGCCCAATGGCCTTTTGAAATCTTAATTCTTAACACATAGATATGAGTATATAGCTCTATTTCCCTCTTGTTTTATATATATACATATACACACATACATATTTACATATGTACTTCCCTGTATTTAGACTTCTATAAATGTCCTTTGCCTCCTAGTTCTTTCCTCTATTTCCTTTTACTTTCCTTTTGCCCCACCATCATGTTTGCCCTTCATACAGGTTTAGCAATTCCTCGCTGCAATATTGCTCTTGATTAATCCAAGTTGGCATCTAAGGTGATCAGATGTCCTGCTTTTTAACAACTTAACAGCATCCATGGAGTTTTAAAATTAAAATAAATATATTACAATACTATTTTATGTTCTATAAACATTTTTGTTGCTCCATATTTTCAATCAAGAACCTCACCCCCACCCCCGGTCAATGGTGTCCTGCTTAAAATCTGGTCATTTGATAACACCCTTCTCTCCACTGATTTTAGTTCACTTATTTTTCCCCTGGGTTGGTTCCCCTCCTCTTTATTTTTCCCACTTCACCTTCTGTTCTATCCTTCTGGAAACATCCCATTCTTTTCATCTCTGAGTTATTCATCTCACCTATCTTATCTAGATTGTCATGCAGATACATTAATAAACACTAAAAACCAGCAACAACACCATATAAAACAACAAAGGGGGGCTGAGCCCTGGTGGTGTAGAGGTTGAGTGCGGGACTGCGGTCCTCTGGCTTGGCGGTTCAAATCCAGGAGCAGCTCTCCAGGGGCAAAGCTGGGTAACTCCCACAACCATTAGAGGCCAGTGATGCCCCCCAAAAAACCAAAACCAAAACCAAAACAAACAAACAAAAAACAACAAAGGAAGTCAAGACCACCAAAACAATAATGACAACCAAAAGAAAACCACTGACAAAAATGAAAAAGCCTATAAATAGCTTGAGGTCTGTTTGTTGCCCTTTACAAGTTGTTTCCAATCAACTTACAAGTCTGATGGCGTGCTACATTCTGTCTCCAAAGTCTACTTTTAGTATTCTCTGGGGATTTCCTAACTCTGCTCCTCTTGCTGCTCTGATGCATGCCCTTAGTGTTTCCCCCCCAGTGTGATGGGATGATATTGTGCATAATTCCTGCACTGTACCTCCAGTGTTGTGCCCCACAATGCTATGGTTTAGTGAGGAATGTCCTGTCTCGTGGTGGGGCTGACTCTATGTCCTCCCTGTGCAAGATGTCTGCTCTGAGTAGGAACATCTTTCTCGACCTTTGGTGAGCCAGGATGATCTTCCCTCCCTCTCTATCCTTTTTCATTTCTCCTGTGTGTGCTAGTCAGATGCACAGGGCTTCTTCTTTATAATATATGACATTATTGTGTTATTTAAATAATGAGTTGGATAAATAAGTAAAACAAACAAACTTAGTGTCAGAAATCTGTCAAGTCACAGATATATAATTTTATTGCCAAGTGAAAGGAAATGATATGATCATTTTGTTATTGGTAGTAGTCATGCTTTCTCATTCAGCAGATTAAAGCAACTATTCATATCTCTGTATATTATAAAATTGCCATTTTAATCTACATTCATCTGGTCTTTACTCAATTTATCTTTTTCAAGAACATTTCTGCTTGCTACTAGCAAATTTCAGTGTTTTCTCTTTTCTTCCCTTTTTCCAAAGTTAACCACTGGATCCAGATCAAGAAAACATTCTGGGGGCAGAGAGCTTCTTAGCATCTAAGACTATGACACAGTTTTTCAAGAAGTTTCCCTTTTTCTTTTCATAGAGAGCAGTTACAACTTATTTCTGCTCCCCAAAAGTTCAAGTGAATGTACCATTATTTCATCTCTTGCTCTCTCTTTCTTCCCATCCCATGAAGTAAAAGGCCTGGAATTAAAAGTGCTGGTAAGGGACAAAAGTTGAGCATAACTTAACCATTTGCATTGGGTAATGCACTCTTGTTGTTTACCATTTATTAATCTATTTTCTTTAGGATTTGCAAATGTGAAATTTACAGCCTTTTCATGGTATCATTGCCATGACAGCCAAGACTTGGGCTTTAGTTTGGGATTAGCAGGCATTTGCTTTCCTTGTTGCCTTGGCTGTACCAAGATAGCTGAAGCAGAACACTACCCTTTTAATTGCTATCTGTCCTGTCAAGTCTAATTTTTCATCACTTTACTAATAAATGATATCCACTAAAACTTCCCACACCATAAATAAAGTATCATAAACATAGGAGGACCTCTAAAAGGCGTAAGGGATCCTGGTAGCATGAGGGTTACACCCTCAATTGTTAACCTGTTAGCAGACAGGTCTTTGACTCAAACCTAGGATTTACTTCAAAAGAGAAAAGCTCAAGTGTTCTCCTCCTGTATAGATCATATTCTAGGAGACTTGATAGGTCAATTCCACTCTGCCTTTCAGGGTTATTATGAGTCAGAATCAACTTGATGCTAAATAACAATAAAGGGTTAACTAAATAATGGAAAGGTTGCAACTAAATGTCCCTATAAAGAAAAGATTTGCTTCCGATGCCTTTGCCCGCTTAATGTGGAGTACCTCATTCTCTTAATGCATTTAGAGTAAGTATGAAAATCAAAAAGGTAAATCATGCCAGAGGGCAAGTACTTCCTATGGAAGTTATAGACTTGGCAAGTCCCTGCACCTGAGTTTTCTCTGGGCCTGTTGAATCAGAAACTTCAGCAGCAAACATTTAGAATTTCAGTGCTTAAACTTGCCACAAGTGGTTCTTGTGTACTATTAAGATCTAGAATGTCTAGGAAAATCTTTGGCCTTGGAGACAAAAATATCTTAACACTCTAAAGAAGATGCGATCTTAATTTTTTTCATAAAATTCAGTTATGTTTATAATCTAACATTCAGTCAGTAACAATCAGGCACTGTGCTAAGAAGGAAAGTTTCAGCAGTGACAGTACTCCAACCTCAAACTACTTAGCTCCAATACATATCTTGATTTTTTATAGCAGTCTGAATTTGTTATATGCTAATTTGTTTAAATGGCATCTCCTTTTTTCAGTGTAAAGAATTCTTCAGAGTCCCTTACTTTAATGAATTCAACTAATTCTATCATTTTAATGAACTGAACCTTATTCCATAGATGTACACTTTAGAGAGTAAAGCCAAGCAATCAAGAATTTGGAACAGTCAATAAATAGCTCCTTAAATCAGAGGCCTGTTATGCTGAGGAAGATAGTCTTGCTAAACCCAGTAAGAGAAAACAAATTATTGTCATGATTCTCTCAGTTTGCTCATTTTTCTCCAGGCTGTCTAAATCTTTTATTTAATGAACAAGTGTCATCAAAAAATAATTTCAGAAGTAATTACCATTAAGGTAAAAGAAAGAAAGTTTTTTTCCAACGTAAAGTTCTCTTTTGTGATCTTAGAAAACTTTCTGGGAGGTCTAGGGATTCTCCAGTAATTTCCGAATTACCTCATTCGTGCCAAATAATGGTCAAGTATCAGCAGAATATAAAAACTTGCACAACACAGAAGTGTAATTTGTTTTTCCAAGTCCTTCCGATTCTGTCCTTTGAACTTTTTACCTTCTCCTCTATACTTTTTCAAGAGACTGTTAGTATGAGTCACCCTGACCACCATGTCTTCCATCTCAGGAAGTGTCTCTTCACCACAGTTAACACTTTCAAAAGTTCTTATTTCTTGTCTTAGGATCCTCCTAATTCTTATTTTGTATCTACCTCTCTGTATACTGTTTTCTTTATTTCTGATTTCTACAAAGATGGTGATGTTTCTTAAGTTCTAAAAAAAAAAACACAAATAAAAACGCTTTTCTGGATTCTACATTATTTTTAAGTTTTTTTTAAAGTTTTTTTTTTGGTGGGGGGCATCACTGCTCTCCGGCGGTGGGAGTAGGAGATTCTACATTATCTTTAAATAATAATTCAGTCTAATTCCTGATCTTTTAAACTCAATTGCTTAAAATAATCATTGCTGCTGTGCTAGCTGCTTACTAGTTGACTTTGAACTCATGCTGATGCTGGAAGAAATAGAATTGAACTCTCGTGATCCATAAGGTTTTCACTGTTGGAAATAGGTCGCTGGACCTTTCTTCCTAGCCACTCTTACTCAGGTAATATGGCAGTTTCCTTAACAGCAGAGCAAACTTTAACTGACATACCTGTGATGGCTGTGATTGAGGGGTATTGGTCAAAAGTGGGACAGGGTATCACACAGGAAAGGGGAGAATTCTAACCCTGAACCAATATTACCTCTGTTTAAAAAATGCAGTCCAGGGGTTCAGTTTTCTACCTTTCCTACTTTGGCTTTCCATTCATTTCTTATTCCTTGCAGTCTCCTTAGGAAAATTATACTTTTACTTTGTCTAATGTTCTTACAAAAACCACTAACAAGTTGTAAACCCAGTCCCTCACTCAATGTCTCACCGTCTTAGGTTAATAAAATATCCACTACTTCAGAAAACACTTTTCAGTCACTCAACCTCTGGATTTCAATTTTTTTCTTTTTCTTTTTTCTTTTTCTTTTTCTGATGGCATCTTTGCAGTATCCATTAAAGCTTTAGGGATATGATGGAGTTCCACATATTTCATTCTTGATGGCCACAGGTGGTACTGTTGTTGTCATTAGTTGTTGTTGTCAAATCAATTTCAGCTCATGACAACTCCAATCCTAATGCCACATTCTTCTTCATATAATTCAGCTTCACTGATGATTGTTTAGAGCATACAGATGGAGGATATAAATCTTAATACCCAATTTTTCTGACTTAAACCATTCCCTTGTTCTGTTCACACAACTTCCTGTACAAGTTCCGATTGAGCAGTGAACAATTCTGTACTTCCTATTCTTTTCAAGGTTACCCACAAATTAGAGTTCATGCAGTGAAATGGTGAAACATTAGTAAACAACTTTCTGGTATTCTCTGATTTCAGCCAAGATCTATCTGACATCAACAATGATACCCCTTGTTCCATGTCTTCTACTCTATCTCACCTGAGTCTCTGGCAGTTGCTTGTCAATGTAGTGCTGGAACTATTGTTAGATGATCATCAATAAACATTTACTTCCATTGAATATCAGTGATATAGTTCTACAGTTTGAGCATTCTGTTGGTTCCCCCTCACTTTGAATGGGCATAAATATGGATCTCTTCCAGTCATTTGGCCAAATAACTGTCTTCCCAATTTTCTGGCATAGACTTCTGTGTGCTTCCAGTACTTCTCCAAGTCGCTGAAACATTCAAATGGACAGCCCGTAAATTTCTGGAGCCTTGTCTTTAGTGAGTGTATTCAGTGTAATTTGAGCTTTTTCCTTCAGCATCATTGCTTCTTGCTTATACACTGCCTTCTGAAATTGTAGAATGTCTACTAATTCTTTTTGGTACAGTAACTCTGTATATTCTTTCCATCTTCTCATAATATTTCCTGCTTCACTCAATGCTTCTGGTTAGATTTAGAGTTAAACTTTCAGCTAGTAGTCCAGGACTTAACTATTTGTAATACCCATGAACCTTGAAGCTGTGTGGGTAAATACCAATATCACAAATGAAGGAAACTATCAAAGGAAAACATGCAGATATAACAGAAGGATATAACTGTACCAGAGTAAGAAGAAAATAATGGAATTAGGAGTGCCATCGGAAGATGAAATAAACAAAAAAGGCATGATAAATTGATATGTGAATTACATAAAATGTTTCACCCTCTCCCCACTACTCCCTAACGAAGTCAAGGATAATGAGGACTTCAAATGACACCCAAAGCAAAGCAGATATTGTAGTAAAGTTCACACAAATATTGGTTTCCCAGATCACATATAAGTTATGTTTACACTATGCTGAAATCTTCTAAGTGTGCATGTGTAAATAGTGGTCCTTTATCATTTAAGATTCTCTTGATTTCAACATTTTTTTTTTAGAAAGCAAGCCCATTTTCTGACCCTGACAAGAAAATTTAAGAATATTCTTCCAAAAATCTGTAACTAAAGCAGCGAGGACAGCTCTAATCAAGCGTACCTTAGCACATAAGCTTCAAAAAGTTTGTAAGAAGATCTTTTATTTTTATCTTTTTATCTTTTCATTCTACTTATCTGTGAACTTTCTTGAGCTCTCTAGCATATTATACCCACAAATTATCACTCCACCCTGTGGTTGTTAGGTGTGTTTGGGTTGGTTCTAACTTGTATTGACACAGTGTACAACAAAACATAACACTGCCTGGTGTGATGTTATTCTCACAATTTACTCTTATGTTTGAGTCTATTGTTGCAGCCACTGTGCCCACCCAAACTCCTTGAGGGTCTTTCTCTTTTTCACTGACCCTCTTCTTTACCAAGGCTGATATCCTGTTTCCAGGACTGATTATGTCTCATAACCTGTCCAAAGTACATTTTCTAAGGAGTACTCTGGTTGCATTTCTTCAGATATAGATTTGTTTTTTTCTTGAGAAATGCCTCTCCAGTACCATAATTCAAATGCATTCATTCTTATTAAGGAAGATTTAAAGTACCTACTCTTTCTTTTTCAGATGAAAGTAAGCTGTTTGGAATGTGTTTAATAGTGATGTACAATAGGATGCGTAACCAACAGCAAATACAGAAAAGAAAACCACCGGAAGAATAATAATAAAATGATTGAGTAGGTGAACTCTTCTAAGGGTCCAAGTTATTCCATCACATTACTCATTAAACAGGCAGGTGCCTGCTCTTTCCTTCAGGGGAAAAAATAATGATGGGCTACACCCTTCTTGCAGAGGAGATAAATCATGTTTAGGGTGCAGACAAGGACAGAGCCAACCATGCTATAGGTTTTTTGTTTTATAACCAAGTAATATGGCTTTAAAATGTTTAAGAAGTTATATACTCTTAAAGTGTGAGCTCTCACTTGACTATCCAGCAGTTGAAGAGATGAGTGTAGTTTTGTAGGAAGAACAGTTTTAATAGGGATCAAAAGGCCTTGAAATGGATTCTGGAACTACTGGTGATCTTTTTCAAATCATTTGGCTTCTGAACCAAATTTTCTTTAATTAAGAAGTAAATAGACTCATATGCATTGCACAGCATAAGATGGCACAGAAACTTTAAACCTATCTAATTATATCATATTGTGAAAGATGAGGCTTGTCTTGACTGAGTGACTTGAAAGGTCTTTTAATTCAAAATCTTACACTTTGTAATAAGGTGATACTCCTATTTGATATGGTGATGGTCTTATTTGAGGATCTGGGGATTCTTTTAAAAACTTTTTCGTATTTAAATTAGGGAAAATAAAACATAATATCTCCTGAAAAATTTGCATAAATATATTTATCAGGACATATATAAAAAGTATGAAGATGCTTTCTGATATTTTAACTCTTATTCCAAATTTTGCTGAGATATAATATACTCAAAGCAGTAATGTCATTTAATTATATAGAAACTGGTGGCATTTATTGGATTTCTGCATCCAAGGGTTATTTTGCTGCTTCTGTTTGCTAAGATACCTTGCATTTCATTCTATTTGCCCTAAAGAAGAAAATGAATACATAGTGAATCATGTCAACTTAGACGTGCTTGCTGAAAGACTACAAATCAGCAAATTAAAAGAAGATTAAATTAATTATGGGTGGAGTGTGATATTCCATGTCAAAGATATTTATCTTGAATTTTGTAAGTTGATCTACTCAAAATTTTATATTTTACCATATTTTGGGTTACAAGCCAGTTGAAAAGCAAATCCATTTATGTATGACACAAATCATGGCATTACTAGACATAGGTTTGCCTTTGAAAATATCTTAAAATCAGATTGTTCCATTAAGTTTGAACATTTCAACAGCATTAAATTAATGTTCAATATTCCGAATGCCACTTTCCTCCTGAATGTTTTAATTAGATACATCTAATAACATTTAGAATTATAAGACTAAAAATGCATACTCTTAATCACAAGGGACAATTTAGACAATTGGCATAATATACTCCAAAAGCTTTATGTTCTACCTTCTAGTTCTGGTGAGGAATGCTTAAAATCTTATAAACTTGTCAGTTGCCATCAGAGAGAAAAATATTGATCTATATTTGTCCAGAGAAGAAGAAAAAGAAGGAAAGCAAGACACAGAGAAGAAACTAGTCTATAGGACTAATGACCCACATGAGTGAAGCCTCATCCATCTGGAGCTAGGAAGAACTTGATGGTACCTGGCTGTCAGTCATGATCGCTCTAAGTAAAAGCACAATAAATGGGCTAGGATAGAATGAGAGAAAAATGTAGAACAAAACAAAAATTCTTTCTGAAGAGCTAAATTAATTGAACCCTGGGATTATCTCTGTGATATCCTCTATAAATTTTGTATTGAAAATATATCCAGAGGTCATATTTCACAAAATGAACAGACTGGCTATAAAATAAGTGATATCGTGATATTCCTTTACAAACTCATCTCTAGGAAATGCAAAGGTCAACATTTACCCACAAGGAAAAAGGTGATGGTGAGGACAGGCACAAGGGCTAAATGAGTGGAAGCAGAACCATCAGAAATAAAGAGAATGCTGGTCCATTAAGAAAAATGTAACTGATATCACTTTAAGAAATATTTACAGAATTTGTTCAACAGCTTTCTGATTTCCTGTATAAGCTTTGATCAAAAACACAATAAAATATAAGCTTAAAAATGCATACTAACCATGTAGATCCAGAGAGACCAGCAATATAAGTTGCACAATCCAAAACTCCAGCCTCGTACAGAGCTTTCATCACTCCAGAGAATCCCACCATGGCTCGGAAGCCCCCACCTGAGCCCAAGATGGCTATCACAGGCACCTGAAATGATGAAACCATGAGTTCACAGATGTAGTAAAAATCATAAAAATATTTCCTATGAATCTAAAATCTATATTGTAGATTCTACATTTACCATAAAAGGTTCTAAATTCACTCATACCTTAAGCTATCCATTTTAATAGGGAAATATAAAATCTCATCTAGAAAAGTCTGAATGAAGATGGGACAATGTAGAAAGTTATAAAAATGTAAATAATGTCACTCTCCTCACTATTATAGGTGGGAAGAAAGTAGCTAAAATCAAACCCACTGCCAATTGGGACTCATAATGACGAGACTATAAGACTGTCCATCTTTGTGGGAGGAGACATCCTCATTTACTTCCTTTGAGTGACATGTGGGTCTGAATCACCAACCTTGCAGTTAGCAAACCAATAATGCCACCAGGGCTTCTTATTTGGGGGGTGGTGTGCATATAGTTATTATCATTCAAACGTGTTATTTAATAAGCAGATTGCAAATTACTGCAATGTTTATTTAAAATAAAAATACTTTCTTTTTCTCCATTCTATGTTTAATATGGCAATTATTGATAGATATATTCCATGTAAATAAAGTATTTTTGGTGTTCAGACTTTTGTTTTGTTTCATTTTGCTTGAGTGTATAAAGGGCTCCTAAAACCAAAAGTTGTCTAGTGCCTGCCATCGACTTTCAGAGCTGCAGTGAGCATAATCCAAACGCTCTTAGGGAAATCCCTGGAGGACAAAGCTGCGGGGAGAGACTAGAAGAAAGCAGACAAAAAATGGGCAGACAGGTAGGAATTCGTCACCAGAGAGGCAGAAGCTTGTGTACTTCACTTGCTGGAATGAGGAAAAACATTTCATTTGACATTTTTCTCCACTAATAATGATTATCTAGGAATAATTTTCAATTACAACAAAAAACAGCATGAGGGAAGCCAAACCTTTGAAGAAATGAACGAAATCATGTAAAGAGAAAGTAACAATTCATCTGAGTGAAGATTCTTTGACCAGAGTGTCAAAGATGTATGTGGTATCAGATAGTTGTTCTAGTTTTACATAGTTTCTGCTTCCTTTTCCATGCATGTTTTCCTCTGTTTTGATTAGTTATTGTTGTTAATTTTGTTTTTGTCATTGTTTTTCTGTAAAATGAAATCTAGGCTAGGTAAAACTATAGAGGATACCTGGGTTTACAGTTTCTTGCAGGGTATGGCAGGAGGGTTGAGGGAGGATGGGGAGCTAATAACAATGAGTACAAGAAGGAAGAAAATATTCTAGAGCATTATGGTGATGATTGTACAACTCTTCTTACTATGATTGAACTATTGAATGATTTGCAAACTATATGTCAATAAAATTTTTTAAAAAGAAAAACAGAAAGAAAATAAAGAGGAAAAACAAAATAATAGTCATATTATATTCAGGCTAATTTTCTAAATTTGTAAGATATTAAATTTTGAACACAGAGATAATGGCAACTATTTTTGAGAGTTCATATCTCTAATAGTTTGTATTTTCATCAATGGCACACAATACTAAAATATAACTAAGTATATAAGAAACAAAATAAAATCAAGATACATTTACAAGTCGAATCTTTAAAATTTGGTGACCCATCTGATGTCAGCAAAAACAAAACAAAACTGAAGGAATATGGTAAAACCACTGATGTTTCTGACTTTGGTTATTAACTGGAGGTACCTCCCAGAGCCCAGGAAAGAAACGCAGGTCAGGGGGCTAGGGTGAAATTGACATAGAAAAGCTGAATGCACAGCATGAATGTATTGTGCTCCAAATAGGGGGCCCCTGACCCAGAAGAACCCAGTATATAAGTAATACCAAAGGTAGCAGAAAACTCATAGAACTCGTTATTATAACAAACACATCAAAAGGTGTCTCCGCCTCTGCTCCATCGAGGTCTATACAGACCCAAAGGCAGTGTTTCCATCTCGCTAAACCATCCTTGAAGAGTCACACACTTTGATTTTTGCCACATCAAAATGACAACTTGAGCATCCTCGACAGACACAAAGCATGTTCTATTACTGTTCTTTGAGATTGGAGACCAAAAAGAAGTCCAATGCAGCAATGTCAGGGTTGTAGAGTGCAGTGCATAAGATAGTCTTGTTACTCTGGAAGAATGAACAGGCATGTTGTCATAATGGGAGGTAAAAATCTTACAAATCAACTCTCTTTGTTGTTATGTCAACAGTGCAGTCTTGTTTTCTAAAAATATTTTTTATAATAAATTTTCATGGAAACCTGAAATGACTTGCAAAGATATAATTAGAGTATAAGTTAAAAATGTAGTTGGGAACATGAGCAAGAGTAGTGAAGAAAGCTGATGGTGCCAAGCTATCAAAAGATACAGCATTTGGGGCCTTAAAGACTTGAGCATAAACAAGTAGCCATCTAGTTCAGGAGCAACAAAGCCCACCATAAAAGAAGCTCACTTGCCTGTGTGATCATGAGGTGCTGAAACAGGCAACAAAGAACAAAATTCAAAATCAATGGATCAATTGACTTCCGATTTGATCACTGAAGACAAATAGACACAGAGGCAAACAGAATGGAAGAAATGGATGGTGCCCAGCTATGAAATGATAAAGTGTCTGGAGTCTCAAAGTCTTAAAGATAAACAAGTGGCTATTCAGCGCAGAAGCAGCAAAGCCCACATGGATGAAGCACACAAACCTGTGTTATCAAGAGGGGCGAAAGTAAGCAAGTATCAAGCATCAATCAAGTATCAAGCATTACGAATGAGGGAGAGAGCAGGGTGGGGAACTAAGGCCCACTGGTGGGTAATTGGTAATCCCCTTAGAGGGGAGTTACGGGGAGGGGACAGGTCAGTCAAGGTGAAGCAAGGCAGTGATGAAGCATACAACTTTCCTCTAGTTCCTGAAGACTTCCTCCTCCCAACTATTATGGTCCCAACTCTACCTTATAAATCCAGCTGGACTGGAGAAGGTACACTGGTAGAGAGGGGAGCTGGAGATATGGGGAACCCAGGACAGATGAGCCCCTTGGGGCCAGTAGTAATATTGGAGCTGCTGTATGGGTGGAGAGAAGGTGGGGTAGAGAGTTGGAACCAACTGCAAGGATCTATACATAACCTCCTATCTGGAGGACAGACCTCAAAGGAGTGGGCTGGGGAGAGGTCGGGCAGTGTAAGATATGACAGAACAATAATAATTTATAAAGTACTGAGGGTTGGTGGGGGAACGAGAGCAGGAACTGAGGGGAAAGGATGGGAAACTGATACCAAGGGCTCAAGTGGAAATGCGGATATCTGGAAAATGATAACAGCAGCAGACATGTGAAGGGGCTTGGCACAATACATGTATTTATGTATTGTTAAAAATGATGTACGACCCTCCAATAAAATGATTTTTAATTTTTAAAAAATGCAGTTGTTGATCCTGGCTCAAAATCAGAAATAAAAAATGTTGACAGACTTTAGGTCATGAGTATATTGACTATATATAGCGCTTCTATTTGTATGTACCATTATATTAATAGAATTTGTATACTGCTCTCAGATGATTATGGAAAATGAATACTTACCATACTTACCAAAAATAGTGCTTAATCTATTTTATATATAGATATGCAAATATTATTCATTTTCTCCTTTGAAAAGATTATTCTGCAATTCTCGAGGATTTTTTTTTCATGAATCTTAAGATCTGATAGTTAAAAAGATACCTATCTCCTAGTACCGTTTCATGGTTTTTTTTTTTTGGTTTGGTTTTTGGTTTGGGGGGCAATACTGCCCTCTGTTGGTGGAATAGAAGGTCCAGCCTTTGCTCCGCGGAGCTGCAATTGAACCTCCACCCCAGTGGGTCGCAGTCCCGCGCACAACCACTACGCCACCGGGGCTCAGCCTTGGGATTTTTTTTTTTTTTCGAAACACTGGTGATTATTTTTGTTTGTTTTTGTTTTTGTTTTTTTTTGGGGGGGGGGGCATCACTGCCCTCTGATGGTTGTGGGAGCTACCCAGCGCTGTTCCTGAGAGCCACTGCTGGATTTGAACCGCCAAGGCCATGGGCCGCAGTCCCTCACTCAACCACTTACGCCACCCGGGCTCAGCCCATTTCTTGTTTTATTTTATTTCATTTTATTTCATTTTTGTGGGCATCACTGCCTCTAGTGGTCGTGGGCGCCACCAAGTGCCGCTCTTGAGAGCTGCCACAGGATTTGAACCGCCAAGCCTGCGGGCCGCAGTCCCGCACTCAACCACTTATGTCACCGGGTCAGCCCCCACGCAGGCCCGCACTCAACCACTTATGTCACCGGGTCAGCCCCCATTTCATGTTTTAAAGGACAAATAAATCTACGTAATTACCTTTGGTTTATCATTGTATTAAAAAAAAGTATAATTCAAAACAACATAAGAAGCATTAGAATTTTCTTCACTGCCTCAACTAAGTATCACAGATGAAGTTTCAGAGACTGTAAATCTTTAAGGAAGCAAACAGCCTTATCTTTTGCCAACAGAGTGGCTGGTGGTTTTGTAATGCTGAACTTGAGATAAGAAACTAAAAGCCCAGCCCACAGTGTCTGTCACCAGGACTCCTTAGTATCACAGATAAGCAATCATAATCATTTTATTTGTATGTGGTTATTTTATCAATTATCACTTACATTGTGTTCCTTCTCCCCTCACTGTTAAGATCAGACAAAAAATGAACGAGAGTATGTCTATTATTAATCTTGCACCCTGTAGACTTTGTCCCTGTGTTATCATTATAGTTAGTACTCAAATCATGTTCCTGTGAATTTGGAGAAAATATGCTGCACAATGAGAAGGTAAGACCCCTTCTAATTTCAATTTTTCCAAGTCAATTTCCCAAGGTGTCAACTTAGGAAATCCCAAAGCATAAACTTAGAACACCTGAACATGCTTGCAAAGAAATGTCTGAGACCTAGCTTTATAAATCTACTTGACGACCCTCTGCCAATCTCAAAAAGGAAGTGGCAAAATAGAATTAGAATTAGAGAACCAAACCTGAATGTAAGAGAACAGCCACCAACACAAAATATTTTCAAAATAATATAAATATAAGAATATAATAGTGATTTACTCAATACGAGAACTATTTGAGGGCTTAAATCGCTGGCTTGTTTTCATGGTATCAGTATCAAAACAGTATATTGAAGTGTGAAAATAGTATGATCTATGCCTACCCGTGCCCTGTACGCAGGACCAGGGTTCTTATAGAGCTTTAAGAATTTAGGTGATTTCTATAAAAGGAATTAGGCAATTCCTTTGCAGCATACAAAAGCAAAAGATTCAACAACAACACAAGCGGAGAAGGCACGGACTTGTCTGTGTCACAAAGTATTAGAAGACTATCATCTATTCATTTCACTTCAAATTCTACTTGATTTTTCCATTAGGTTTTTAGTTTTACATTCAATTTTTAAATAAGTTTATATAGAATTACAATATATTGCTGCTACTGAATCATCTTTTTTTGGCCCTTTATTGTTTCTACGTGCGGTCAAGTTAGCTCCTATTCACCAACAGCATGTACAAAAGAACAAAATTCTACCCAGGCCTTATTCATCCTTATAATTGTCAGAGTTGAGCCCATTGTCTCAGCCATTGTCAAAAAATTTCATCAAGAGTCTTCCTCTTTGTCTCTTACCATCTACTTTACCAGTAGAGATCTCTTTACCAAGAACTGGGCTCTCCTTCATATGACATCTCCAAAGTATGTGAGAAGTCCTTATTTCTAAGGAGCAATTTGGCTGTGCTTTTCCCAAGATAGATTTGTTTCTTCTTCTAGAATTCATAGTGTTTTCAATAATATCCTTCATCATTGTCATGAATTGATCCTTCTTCATCATCTCTCTCATTGAGTCAATTCTGACTCACATTGACCCTCATACTGAGCAAAAGAACAAACAACTGTCTTAGAAGAAATACATTCAAAATATTCCTTAGAAGCAAGGGTAGTGAGACTTCATTTCATGTACTTTGAACATGTCATCAGGAGAGCTATCCCTGTAAAATGACATTCTACTTGGTAAAGAAAAGGGGCAATGAAAAAGAAAAACCTTCAACAAGGTTGTCTTATACTGTGAAGTCAAGAACTGTGGCTCAGACATCAGCCCGATTGTGGGGACAGTGCCGGATCAGGTGGGGTTTTACTCCGCTCTACATGGGATCAAAATGAGTTGGAACAAACTTTATGGCAGCTAACAACAAGAAGAATTTCTTCTCTAGTCTTTCTTCTTCCTTGTCCAGCTTTAACATGCATCTGAGCCTAAGGTGAATGCCAGTGCAGTTTGAATGTCTTCCTTTAGTAATATATTACTATATTCTTACATATGCTGCCTTTTGAAATAGTTGATGCTACCCAACTATTTTTGATAGAGTGACTCTGTATTTCTTTTATCTTCTTTTCATGCTTCCTGCACCATTCAATATTTGCACATTGAATCATTCAACATCTCAACTCAAGGCCTGAATTTCTTTAGTTCATCCAGCTTGAGAAATTCTGAATCAATTCTTCCTTTTGGGTTTTCTAACTTCGGGTCGTTGCACATTTCATTATAACATCTTCCTTTGTCCTCTAAGTAGAGCTACCTTTTTCAGTGTAGCTCTGTTCGGTTCATTTATTACTTTTATAAAAAATCATTTTATTGGGGGTTCATATTACTCTTGTCACAATCCACACATCCATCCATGTGTGTCAAGCACATCTGCACATTTGTTGCCCTCATCATGCTCAAAACATTTGCTTTCTACTTGAGCACTTAGTATCAGCTGCTCACTTTTCCTCTCCCTCAGCCCCAAACCCTGAATAATTTATACATTATTATGACTTTCTCACATCTTACACTGCCCATTGTTCTTTTATCTCTATGTTTCTTCCATTCATTTTAGCTACTCTATGTTGAATAACAAGTGGCAGGGTCTCTTCTGACATCTACTTTGGCCTTGGTAAGTTTGGCTCTCTAAACCTACTCATTTCTCTTGAATGATGCCCATCTGAAAAAATAAAAACAACAACAGCAACCGAAGCCAGCCTAACATCTGTCCCGGCATTGCTACTTCTTCCTTGCTCTTGATATTGTGTACCTGCTTGCCTCCCCCTTGATCCTGAAACAGCTCTGTAGGTTATAGTTGTCGTTTGAGCCTCTCACATGGGACAATCTTACTGATGACCAGGTAGGCCTCTTGCACATCTGCTCTCTAACCCAGGGTCCAGCTCTGGCTTTTACTTGGGTGTTCACATCTTATAACCACCTCAACAGGAGAAAAAATCCAGCTCTACCTCTTAAATCTTTGAAAGAACTTGTAGCCCCACATCCCCTCAATTGCACTTCGTGACTTCCACCACAAGAGGTATCTACACTGCCGTTCAAGGTTGACAATTTCACAGGAAATATGAATTATTTTTGACTCCTGTGAAGAACTATGGTCTCAGAAACCTATAGGGATAGGGATCATTCTACTCGGTCCTACAGAGTGCTATGAGTCAGAACAGACTTGATGGAAATGGAAATGAGTTTGGTTTTTTGTTCAGTGGGTTTACAAATTGGCATTTTCAAAGGAAAGGTAGAAATGAGAAGTAGAATATTGTAGGTGAAGGAGACAATATTAACATGAAAATCATTATTAGTGACAAGCTTAATTACTAATGCCTCCTTCAGAAGCCATTTTTCCTTCTGATGTTACTCATATAAATCAGTGAAGTTCCAATTTGTGCTTTTCCTTTCATCCAAACCTATCTCTTTGCTTAAACTTCAATACTAACTGTACATAGAGACCACTTTGAAAGCAGTATTTTCTGTTTTATTTCCTGATGTATGTTGGAGGAAAAATTTCTTCTCTCATTTCCCCACAACTCTAATCCCAGATAGAAGTCCTTTGCCTTTGCGGTTGCACAGTCTGGAACATAGAAACTGCGGAGTAGCCTCTCACCTCCGAAGAAAAGCCACTGCCCTGGAGTGCACTGGGCTTCAGAGAGACTGAAATTGGGAAACTGTGTGTGATCAACAGTTGCTTTAAAAATCTATTGCCATGAAGTTGTTTCTGAACAGCCCCCCTGGGGTTTCTAAAAGTGTACTTTTGTAGAAGTAGTCTGGCACCTTTCTTGGGGAAGCCATTGAGCTCTAACAGTCATTCCTTTGCTTAACAGTCAAGAGTTTATCCACTGCACCATTAGGGTCCTTAGAGACATTTTAGAACAAAAAATTAAAATTATGGACTCAGAAAAATCAAGTGTGCTAAAATTCCCTATCTACAAAATAGTATATACTTTGCTCATATAAATATGTCAATTCTTATTCACAGAGAAATTGCACTACAGACACTACTATTCTAACAAGTTACTTGGTTATAAGATTTGAAGTTCACAGTAACAAAGTTGCAGGGCTTAAAAAAACATGATTGGAAGCAATTACTTCAAGTGGACTCGTGGAGCATGGGGAAATGGCAGTGACTGAAAAGAAGAATTTTTAAAGATGCAGATATGAGAAAATTCATATTAGTTCCATCTAGGGTACATTCTAGAGAAACTTCCCTTCACATGATTAAAATCAATAAATTATCAAATAACTTTTCCTTAAGAGCTCCCTGACAGGCTACACATCAGGCTGCAAACCACAGAACCAGCAGATCAAATCTGCAGCCACTCTGCGATGGAAAGATGAGGCTTTCTACTCCTGTAAAGATTGATGGTCTCAGACCCCTTCAGGGACATTTCCACTCTGTACTACCGGGAGCTTCGATGCATCTTGTTTTGGATTGAGTCCTTAGGAGAATAAACACTTGGTTATTAGAAACAAAATTCATGAGCATATTCTACAAACAGGAAAACTAAGGTACCACCAAATATGACCCTTCTTGCACTGGGTGTTTCATCACTGAGTAGTACTGCCGGTTGTGCTGGGGTTGATTCTGACTCAAGGTCACCACGTGGGTGTCAGCAGAAAACTTCGCCCATGAAGTTTTCAATGGCCAGCTTTGTGGAAGCAGATCTCCAAATCTTTCTTCCCAGGCACCTCTAAGTAGGCTAGAACCTCTTAACTTCCAGTTGGCAGTTGAACACTTTTAATCATTGGTATCACCCAGGGATTAGAACTAATATACTTATATTTCCAAAATGTCAGTCATTGATTAAAGCTAAAGGAATATAGCTATGCTCTGACAACCAAAGGGTCACCATGAGTCAGAATGGTCCCCACAGCCCCTTCTGGAGCCCTGGTGCTGGCCGCATACGCTCTGATCTGCTAACCAGAAAGTTGGACTGCCAACCGCTTGACAAGGCTCTCTTCTCCAGTAAAGGGTTACAGCCTTTAAAGAAATCCACACGGGCAGGTCTCCCGCGTCCTATAGGGTCACAATAAGTTGAAAATTACACAATGGTGGTGAAAACGACTTATACTTGATACCACCTGCTTTATAAGCATTAGCACTCATTTTTCCTACCCCAATAAGAAGTATTGTCTCCATTTTATAAGCCAAGCTCTGAGGCTAAGCGATGTAGCCAGATACACACACTGTGGGTATGAATTGCTACAGTCCAGACACTTCAACATGGAGACTCTCATCTGGTGCTGTTGGATGGAAATTGTCTGAGAGCAAGACAAGCACAGCCTCATAGGAATCAGTTACTTTCTTTCCACACGTCACACCACCCATGTATCCACACTTCACCAAGGCTAGCTGGCCAGCACTGAATAGAAAAACTAAAATTAAAGTGGGAAAAATGGTGTTGGTTTTTTGTGTTATGGGAATGGGTGGTGGCAAATAGCTTTTTTTTTCTTTTGGCCAAGAGAAAACAAGAAATCCTAGAAATGACTTCCAAACATATGTTAAATATTTTTCAAGGATACTCCAGACAAGGCAAAATTGCTCATTTCCTGTCAGCTGTCTAAAAGTCCGTAAATCATCATTTACAAGAATATTAAGCCAAATTCTGTCTTCCCAAAAATGCCTACTATGATTTCTTTCCACAAATAGAGAACTGTCTGGAAGCTTAAAAACCTACAGGGGTGATTGTTTTGGTTTTGGTGGTAAGTTTATAGGACATCTGGTGACTTCCTCCATTGGCTACTTCGTGGGCTGTGAACTGCAAGATAAGCAATTTGAAGCCACTCCCAAGGACAAAGATACTCCTGTCAGGGGCTGAGCCCTGGTGGCGTAGTGGTTGTGCGCGGGACTGCGGCCCACTGGGACGGAGGTTCAAGTCCAGCAGTGGGGCTGGGCCTCCTACTCCCACCACCGGAGAGCAGTGATTGCCCCGCCCCCCCAAAAAAAAGATACTCCTGTGATGAAAAGCAGCCTCAGGCGCTCAGGGGCAGTTCCTCTAGGATACCTAGTTATGATTGAGGATAGACTTCAGGGAAGGGGGCTTTGTTTGGTTTATATTGGATATATGTCATTTGATTCTGTCACAACAATCATCACATGCACAGCTTGGTGGTATTAATTATGTCCGTCAATTGTGCCCTTTCCCAAACTTTATAATCATCCATCATCCTTAACAGAAGCCCAGTGGTCCTTAATCATGAGTCTCCCATTTCCTCTCCTCACAGTGACTGCAGTGCCTCTTGGAAAGAAGAGTCAGAGAACAGGCACTAGCTAGGCACTTGTAACAGTATGTCCCACCCACATCTATAACTCTACAGTCCAAAGGTGGAATCCTCTCCTCAGCCAAACCTTCTCCTCAACAATTCAGAGCTGGTGATTCTCTGTTTGGATACGCTGTCCTCTCTCTTTAGTGAGCACGTTCCACGTATGCAAAGAGAAACAATTGCCTCTATTTGGACCCTCAAATGTAGCTTGGTTTGTGCTTTAGTTTCCTGCCATACTCAAGTGCCACAAAGCAGATGGCTTTAAATAACAGATACTTATTTTCTCACAGTTATGAAAACTAAATCCTCAAATTAAAGCTTTACTCCTATTGATTTCTTTGGGAGCTACACAATAGGAATTTTTCCACGGCTCTCTCACATTTTCTGGGCTGCAATATTTACTGTTCCTTGGCTGCTCATAGGTGCATCCACTGCAGTCTTCCCACCATGTCTGTCTATCCCAAGTGGCTCTGCTCCAATGAATGTACTTCTCAAAAATAAGCCCCCCCCCAACTCAGAAAGAAATAGGATTGGACCAAGTCGCCTACTGTGACATCATTAAATAGTTATGTCTGCAAAGAAAAGCCTTTTTTTTCTCTCAATATCATAGCATGCATAACTGGAATTAGAACTTCTTATATTCTTGTGTTGGGATGGGGTGGAGCATGATTTATAATTCTCTGCCTTCTACCCCATACTGCTGTCCAAGTTCATGTCATTACCAGCTGCTTTGAGACATAAACTGTCCCGCACCTTTCTCTGATTCTATAACGGGTTCCGGTAATCTTTAATGGTCCACCTGTTTATGACTCTTTTTTCTCTCTAACTAGACTCTGCTTTTGTTACACACCACTCAAAATATTTCCAGGCTCACATTATCCCACTATAAGCCCATTAATATGATTGTTAAGATCTTCAAAGAAAGACCCTATTTCCCCATGAATGATCACACTGACAAACTGAGAGATTAACTCTTCAACATATCTGTTTTTGACGGGGAGGATACACAATTAAATCCAAAACAGTTTGAAGCACATTCCCCCAACTCATACAAGAAAATACTTTTTAATTTATTAAAAGCAATGCTGGTGCCCATAATAAAACAAGTGTTTCCTTATTCTCTTAAAAAGTATATATTCTAATGGAGAAAACAGACATTAAATGAATAATCACACATATTTTAGGTACAATATGATAAATGCTGAAAAAGTAAAGTAGTATTTCTGACATAAAATAATATAACTGGGACTAAGCCCGGTGGCGTAAGTGGTTGAGTGCAGAACTGTGGCCCACAGGCTTGGCAGTTCAAATCCAGCGGCGGCTCTCAGGAGCAGCACTGGGTAGCGCCCACAACCACCAGAGGCAGTGATTCCCCCCCCCCAAAAAAAATAATATAACTGAGAGACCAAACTTAGCCTGAAATGGGAGAGGCAGGGTTGGTGAGGGATAGAGTCCTGGGATAAATGATCTGCAAATTGAACAAAGAATGAGAACAGGTAAGGTAGTTGGAAAAGGTATGACAGGTGGAAAGGCAGGGAAAAGAATGGTTTGGAAGGGAAGTGTTGCATTGTGTATTGCGAGGAATCAATGTATGGACTAGCACCCCTTGGAAAGTGGTTCTCTGAAGGACAATAAAGGGAGTTTAGTGAATTTGGGTTGGATTGGCAGAAAAGAAAGAAAATGAAGTTTAAAATATGCTATGGAACTGGCATGCTATGAGCACTAGACCATTTTTTAGTTTTACATTGATAATCAGCCGTGTTTCTAAAAGATCACCCTAAAGATGTTTCAGAATAAAGGGAAAGTGTGAAGGAGTACAGGATCAAGAAGAGCACTAGTGGTCTTGCTTGCAGGTTAGAAAGATTTTGTAATATAGCTGAGAACGGAAGTCAGAGGGCTGGGACTGAGTGCTACAAAGTCAAATAGACTAACAGGGGTATATCTTGTAACATTGTACATCGTATTTTATTCTGTCTTGCTTTAGAAGTTATAATCTTTCCTGACTACTAAGTAGATTTAGGGAGAAGTGAGGAAAGGGAGAAGGCACCAAAGACCCTAAGTGTGATGCAGTCCTAACCAGGTAAACACTCCGACTATTAAGATAGGGATCCCGGAAGGGGCAATTGTGAAGACAATTTTTGTGTCCAAATTTAGACATGCGGAGTTTGAAATGTTACCAGGCATACAAATGAAGATATCAAAAATGTTTATAGGTATTCAGACCTGATACTCATAAGAGACATTCTAAGTAAAGTGAGGAAAATAATGAGTCTAGAACAGAATATTGGGAAATTCTTACAACTGAAGGCAAGGATGATCTGGTAAAGGAGACAAAAGAGACATTATGAAAACCAGGAGAAGGGAGTAAGCAAGTGAAGGGTGAAAAGTATTTCAATCAAGTAGGGGAAATTTTGTCATTTGTGAGTGCTAGGTCAGGTGATGTAAGGCTGGGCATTGGTGGTAGTTACATAATTTCATGTCAATTTGACATGAAAGTGTAGGGGTAATATTCAGCCTGTCAATTGAGTCACATGCTGATGGTGACTCATGTAGATGTGGCCCTCTCATGGGGAGGGGAGAGGGACTGGGAACCTCCCCTTCTCTCTCTCTGCTTTCACCAGCCTGATGGCTGAGCCTGTCCAGGTGCCTGGCAGCATCCCCACTGCCATTGGAGCCACATGACTGTGCACCCACCAACCTGTGATATTCCTACATTCTGCATCATTACTTGTGACTGAGTGAGTCTGGGGAGAGACTTATGGTCCAATATCAAACTGATGGACTTGAGTGGGGCTGGGTTGGGATGTTTCCCTGATATATAAAGCTTCTTGATATGAAGCTCTTTCTTACACATAGAGACGTTCCTCTGAATTTCTGTCTCTAGTCAGTTTGGCCCAACACAGCACCTTTTGCATTTTTATTTCTACTGGTAACCAGTGGAAGAGCTGATGGGTATAATGAGAGTAAATGACTGAGGAATGTGAAGTAGAATGGGTTTCTAGAGAAAGCGATGGGGAATTTACAAAAATAAGGAGATGATGAAAGATAGGCTAAAATGTAGATTCCAGGAGATTGCAGTTGTTGTTGTCCACTTTCCCCCCTTTTATGTGGGAATTTAGCACATATTTAACATTTATAGAAAGTACAGGCGCCCTGGAGGGCTGAAGGCTACACACTGAATGCTAACCACCAGGTGCTCCATTCAAATGCACGAGCTGCTCTAAGGTAGAAGGGATGAAACCATCTACTCCCATCAGTTCTTAGTCTTAAGACATGAACGGCTGGCCATTCTATCCTGCCTGATAGCATGACCATGAGTCAGAGCAGGCTCCCTGTGTTTGGAACCCTAAAAATAAGTAGAGACTGACAATATATTTGATTGGGAGTAAAAGGGAGAAGATTTAAAAATTGCTATTTTGATTTATAATAGACATTTAGATTTCCTAAGTAGAACAACAAGTTAATATGCTAGGCTGCTAACAGATGGGTTTGGGTCCAATCTAAAGAAAAGTCTGAAAAAAAAAAAAAAAGGCCTGAGCCCCGGTGGCGTAAGTGGTTGAGTTCGGGACTGCGGCCCGTGGGCTTGGCAGTTCAAATCCAGCGACGGCTCTCAGGAGTAGCACTGGGTAGCTCCCATGACCACCAGGGGGCAGTGATGCTCCCCCCTCCCCAATAAAAAGAAAAAGAAAGGTCTGCTGATTGCCTATTGAAAATTCAGCCACTGAAAGTGTCAGGAGGCACACACTAACATATATGGCAGTGTGTGTGTGTGTGTGTGTGTGTGTGTGTGTGTGGAGGGGGGGAGGAGCCACCAAACAGAATAAGAATCAGCAATAACAGGTAATATTGATGGAAAGAGATTTGGGATCTACAGGTGATAGATATATTTCTAAAAACAATTAAATAGAAGAGGCAGTATTTCCTTGACTTGAAAGGTAGAGAAATTGCAAAGGAAAGATAGAGATTAAGGAGTATGTAATTATTATTAGTATTTTTTTTTTGTGGGCATCACTGCTCTCCAGTTGTGGGAGTAGGAGGCCCAACCCCACTGCTGGAATTGAACCTCCGACCCAGTGGGCCGCAGTCCCGCGCACAACCACTACGCCACTGGGGCTTAGCCCTTAGTAGTATTACTATTATTATTTAACCAAACTCCCGGCTGTCAGGATAATTATGGCGCAGAGTGACACTGTAGGACAGTGTGGTAGTCATGTGCTTATGTTAATTTTATGATTGAAATGTAGGGGTGGAGTCTAGCCTGTTAATCTGGAGATAGCCAGTTAGTAGCCGATGAGGCCTCTATGTGGGCATGGCTTTCTCCTGAGACTTCTGTGAAATCTCGTGATATTTCCCTCATGAAGATGAGAAGCTAACTTCCCCAGTTGTTGGGAGTTAGTCTCAGAGACGATTAATCACAGACAAACTGGAAGCATCCGAGAAACTGGAGGAGCCGGTGGAGAGACCACACAGCTTTGCCTTGATAGAGCCGGATCTCTGAAGCTGGAGCAGCATGCCATTGATGGACCCTGAGCCCTGGAAACGAGGAGCCATGGGGAGACCCCTGTCAGTGCCTGGACTCTGTACCCACTGACCTGTGACTTCGTGAGTCAGACAGAGACTTTACGGACTGATTTCAGGCATATGGGTTAATATCGAACTTGTGACTTTGAGCTGGACTGGGCTGGGGTGTTTTCTCAATGTCCTGTTCCTCTTGAATATAAACCCATTCCTTATATCCATTTGCGTGTCTTTGAAATTTGTTCCTCTAGTCTACCCGAACTAACACAGACAGGGTAGAACTATCTGGACAGTCAAAACCTAGAGGTGGCCCTGAACAAAAGATTTGGGTCCAGGAACCCACCATCACTAGAAGCAACCGATACCACGTTAAGTAGTCAAGAATTGAATTCCAGTGCAGATTCAGAAATTTCATAATCCTCTCAGTTTACTTCCTGGGGCATAGGAAATGGCAGATTTGTTTTTTTTTTCCCCCAGGGGCTTTCCTTGGTGAATCTGGTCCTGGCTTGTTCCTTGCTTGATCAATCACAGTAAAACTGCCCTCTTTCGCTTTCATTTAGTCTTTCGTAGGCATGCCTAGGGAAACATGGGTTAGTGACATGACAATTTAATCAGGAGACGACTCCATCAATTTAGTGAAGAGCAGAGGATGTGTCATGAAGCATGTGGGAAGGAAGGAAGTCATCCCTGCCAAGAATCAAACAGCACCAAAGCTGGAAAACACCAAATATACTAGATAAAGTTGATTATGAATTCATAGAAGTATTAGTTTCATGGTTTGTGTTCTATCAAATTATTTTCTCAACATAGGGTGGATTGAATTATATGTCCCCAAAATTATGTGCTGTCATTCCCTAATCTCTTTGATTCTAGGTTTGTTACCATTTGCGAATGAGTGACATGAGTATATCTTGAATCAATCCTTTTTGAGATATAAAAGGGGCTAAGCAGGTAAACCATGACAGAGAGTCACTGAAATGGCTTACTTGTTGCTGTGATACTAGACGCTATGATACTTGTATGTCAAATAGCTATCAGAGTCACCCGGGGTAGGCAGGTGCCAGTAGAATGCCCGGACTAAATCAGAGTAGTAAAAAGAAACTGGAAATTCGCTAGTGAACAAAATGCTCACTGGAAACCTTATCAATACTAACAAAACATTGTCTGATATAGTGGCAGAGGATGAGCCCCTCAAGTGGAGAGGTACTCAAACCACAAGTCAGGAAGAGTTGCTTCCTCAAAGGAGAATCAACATTAATAACGATGGAGCAAAGCTTTCCAGACTTTCAGTGTTTGATATGGCATGACTGAAAATAAGAAAAATAATTGAGTGTCATATATACATTAATAACTGAAAGGTATAATGTACCAAGCATGAATCCAGGAAAACTGGGAGTCATAAAAATGAAATAGAAGCCCGGTGGCGTAGTGGTTGTGAGCGGGACAGCAGTCCACTGGGATGGAGATTCAATTCCAGCAGTAGGGCTTGGCCTCGTACTCCCACTACCTGAGAGCAGTGATGCCCCCCCTCAAAAAAATTAAATAGAACACATAAAGTTCAATACCTTAGGCATTTGTGAACTGAACAGATTGATACTGACAACTTTAAATTAGACAACCCTGTGGTTTATTATGCAGTGAATGAAAAAATTAAAGAGGAACACTATCACATTTATTGCTAAAAAAATTTCAAAATCTTTACATATATTGTTAAAAAGTTTCAAAATCTTTCCTGAAGTGCAAGGCTGTCTGTGATACAATAATATTCTAGTGTCTAAAAGGAAGACCAGTTAACACGACTATCATTCAAGTTTATGCATCAACCATTAATAAGGATAACCAAAGATAAGGACTTGGAAGCTTTTTTACCAACTTCCAAAGTTTGAAATTTATCAAATATGTAACCAAGGTTTGTTCAAAATTACTGGTGATTGCAATACAAAAGTTATAAACAAAGGAGGATCAAAAGCTAGCTGTCAATCTTCAGCTCCATAATGCCTTCCCATCATCTCTACCCTAGAAAGAGTAGGACATCGTCGTAACCATTGCCTTCGCTGATTCACATCTCATATTTTGAACTTATCACATCATTGGTTTTGTGTGCATAAATACCTTTGTCTCCCACTAGACTTGAAACCCACTAAGGACTGTGAAGGTGACCAACAACTGTGTATGTTAACCATCTCAGTTCCATGTGTCTCCAGCACTTAACTTAGCAGTGTCTTGATACACGATATCTCACAACTGAACCAGTTAAGCAAATGAAAACAAATTTTAACTTGAAATATCATGTCTGCCCCCAAAATTATCAAATCCAAAAAAAAAGTGGAGTTAAAAAGAGGAAAATTGTAAAATGGCTGCTGAAAGTTTCATTATCTATATAAGGGGGAAGAAAGCATATAAGGAGCCAGAACTTCTGAGTCATCTGAAGAGAAGCAATTGCCTTCAGAGACAAACAAATCTGAGAAAAGAATCAGCCACAAGTTCTACCAGAGATCAATCATAGTGACATGTAAGATGAAGAGTAATCTGACTTTTAAAAATAAAAACTTAAAATGGAGGTTTCACTTACCTCCTTAGGTTTTAGAAAAAATTCCCCTAAGTATTTATTAGAGTTTGTCCGCATAACAAGGGCCACTCAAGCAATAGCACATTGGTATCTCAGCCCTAAACTTACAAAAAAAAAAAAAAACCATGACACACAATAGGAAATCCCATAAAGGATAGAAGTGTCCATCTGGCTCCCTGTGAGACAAAAGTCCTTCAGACATCTACCTCAGACCAAATCCCTGCCTGTCAACTCAGTCCTGATGCTTACTGGCATGGTGAAAAAAACACCTTTCTGTGAATTCATAGGTGGGTTGATGAAAGAATGATTGGATGGACAGACAGTTATACAGTACATTATACACGATCAGTTATGGAAAATAAGTACTGGAATTCAAGGGAGAAAATAATGGGCTTCTAAGGAACTATGCTTTCAATATTGTTCACAAAAATATTTTTGTTGGTCAGGAGATATTACTCATCAAGATGTAATTTAATTCAAAATAAATCTTTCCATTTAATTGTCATGAGACCATTCTCTGGAAAAGAGCATCGTGCTTGGTAAAGTAGAGGGAGAGCAAAATAGAGAAAGAGCTTCCATGGGACGGATTGACATGGTGGGTGCAACAATGGACTTAACATCACAATTGTGAAGATGTCTAAAGACCTGGCGGGGTTTCACATGTTGTGCACATGATCGCTATGAGTTGGAACTGCCTTAATGCCACCTAACAACAACATATAAGTAGATTATGATAAAGTGTAAAATGCAAAGGGGGCCTGGCAGTATTTTGAGAGGAGTAACTTCACAGCAAGTTGGTAGTTCACACCCACTAACCAACCATGTTGAAACTCCCTATAGGGTCCTTCTGGGTTGGAATCAACTTAATGCCATTAGTTATTTGGTTTACCTACATCTACTTAATTGTTGTTAATGTATTTTCATCATTAAAATTTAAAGCATTTTTCATATGCTATAAGGACATTTTCATAGCTACTTAGTTTTATTCTTATAAAGTATATTGAGTCTTATATATGAGATTAAATTTTTCCTATTTATGAAATGTTGGCCTCATTTGTACACAAGTATACATCTTCAAAGGAGCTAGGGTGGTGCAAACAATTTCCACTAGTTGCCAACCTGACGGACTGCACCAGGACCACACTCAACACATCTGTGGAAGAAAGGCTTGGTGTACTGCTTTCAATAAGATAAAAGTCAAGACAATTCATTGGAGAAATTATACTTTATAACATATGGGGTTACCAAGAATTTGTGGTCTATTTGAACAATCAATTATATCAATTATAATGGCATTTGATAAGTACTACAAAATATGGACAGAATTCAGGATGACCTGCCTTAAAGATTATACAGTTATAGACCACTTTATTTTTCCTTAGAAACTCATAAAGATCAACAACAAAAAAGAAACTCATAAAGAGCATGCTTGATCTTAAGATCACATTTTCAGAGAATATGTGCAAACAACATTTTTATTAAATGTTTTGTAATATTTAGTCAAAATTTCCAACTCACATCACGGGTTGAACACAAGTCGTCACTATTCTCTGGGCCCAAGAGTTTCTTCATGTTCTCCTTTATTTTCTCTTTTCTCTGTTGTCTGAAGATTTTCTCCTGATTACACAGAGCCATACTGAACCGTAGGTCTGGGGCTGAGCTGTTAAACAAAACAAAGGAAGTCATGAGCTCATCTGCAGTAGACTTGTTGTCTTCAAGCCACCTGCTTTGAGTTCAGATAGCCACATAGAGATATTCTTTCTGCAGAAAGAAATGTCTACACTATTTCCTAGGAAAAGAGCGAAAACAAGAGAATGGAGTTATGGGTATCCTAAGGGAGCATGCTCTAAAACATATTTTTTCAGAAAACAGAAGTATGAGATTTATGAGGGAAGACAAAACAAAAAACACCTTCAATATATTGCATTCTAAAAACTTTGACAACTGCATGAATAAGGAAATTTATCTATATTTGCTTGGTACACCCTTTTTCAACTTTACTTGACCAAGAAATTCTGCCCTTCCCCTGCACCATCTCTGCCTACCAACATAACACTCACATCCCCAAGAGCTGTATTCTGAGGAAATTACTTGCAGAAAATTATTTTAATAAAATGTCCTGTGTAGTGCAGAGCCTGTGAGAAACAAAGGGATGTCTAATGATAGACCTCTCGATGACTGAAAGTGAAAATAACACTGAGGGCTAAAGAAGCCTTAAGTTGTATAACCAGGTTTTATAATAATGGCAATAATAATTTCTCAAAATCTACAGAATGGCAAACTCCATGGAAGAATTATGCATCACTTAAAATACATAAGGGGGCTTCAAAGAGCTCATCAAAGTTTTTCATTATCTTTTCATTCCTTTCCGAGAAATGCTGAAGTCCCTCCATAGTATATATAATAATGTAGTTATATTATATATTTATATATTAATATATTACATTACATGTAAAAGCCAAAATTAAACTCACTGCAATTAAGTAAATTCAAATTCACAGGGAGCCTAGAGAGCAGCTAGAATTGCCCTGTGTGTTTCTGAGGCTGTAATTCTTTACAGGAGTATGAAACCATGTCTTTCTTCCAAGGAGAGGCAGTTTTGAAGTGCTGCCCTCGCAGTTACTTGTCCAATATGTAGCCACAATGCCACCAGCATTCTTGTATTATGTGCTTAATTTTATACTTCAGAAAGCTGATGTTCTGAAAGGTTAGATTACTAGCTGAGGGTGCTGTGGTGGATATGAGATGTACTTTCGTACATAGCACAATACCTCATGAAGAAAAAAACCCACCAGAGATCCTAGTGTTAAATACTAAATGTAAGTACTAGATGTAGAAATAAAACTAAAAAACTATAAATCTACATTGTGAACAAATGAAAATATGTAGAAGTCAAAAATATCACTAATACAATAGTGTCCCTTTTTATTTATAAAACTAAGTTATTTCCTTGAGATTGAAATAAATTTAAGTTGTATTTCTGTTAGTTGAGTGTATTTTTTTCTTGTAAAGCATAAAAGGAGAGAAACTATCACAAAGCAGAGCTTCCAAGCAGTTCTTCCTGATTTAATCATGGTTGATGAAGTTAAAAGAGATCTGCATTTGTAAAACATGGGTGAGCTGGAAAGCTGCAGGTAGATGTACTGCATTTTAGAAACCTATTCTGCATCTTACAAAATAAGGACAACAAAGCATGTTGCACAGCAACGAAGTGTGACCTTCTGAATTACAGATGATCAAGGAATCAAAGATGGCAGCCAAATGTGTCTTGAAATGTATGTCTCTCTCCACAGTCCTGGCAATACAGCACCTTCATCCCCAAATCATTGACATCCAGCTTTATGGGATAAGCCTATTTTCCCTTTTAAGTACTTCTAATACTAGCCAACAAAGCAAAACAAAACAGACAAGAACTTTACAACTTGACAAATTTGACACAGCATCACAACAGTAAACATTAAGGATTGAGAGTGTGGAAAGAAAAACTCAGAAAGGGTAGTAAGTCCTTTAAGAAGCTGCATGAGGGTAAATTATTGGTAGGATTGTAGGAGAGCAACACACATTCCAAGTGTTGGTGTCAAACACCATAATGAAACAGGAATCCACTATCATAAACAGGGCAGCAGTGGTTCAGATGATGTTCAAAATCCAGAGCAAGAGGTGGGATTATGATATAAGTATGCTGCCAATAGTGTGTAAGAGGAAAATTAAATGGTTGGTGAGGTTACGATTATAGTCATCAAAAGGCACTACAGAGAACTTGGTCCAGAGATTTGTAGCAAGACTTTGAACTGGTTCAAACTGGTTCAGTCTAAGTCAATACAGTGGAACAAAATGGATCAGTATCTGTAAGCTTATGTGTATTTATTTTTGTTGTCACCTTTGGCCTTAACACTTTCAAGAAGTTTGATGCAGGAAATTTGGTCAAAGGAAACTGGCTACTCTTATGAGTTTTGATTGTGGACTTAAGTAAAACATAGTCTTAGCCAACTTTAATATTTTCTTTATTTACCATGATGTTGTCTATTGGTCCAGTTGTGAGTATTTTGCATTTTGTCTTGAAATCCACATTAGAAGCTGTATTCTTTGATCATCATCAGTAAGTGCTTCGCATCCTCTTGACTTTCATAAAGCAAGATTGTGTCATCTGTATGTTGCAAATTGTTAATAAACCTTTCTCCAATCCTGAAAACCTGCTTTTCTTTGTATCTTCCAGTTTGTCATATTATTTCCCAGCAAACATTGAACAACTATAGTGAAAACATGTGACTTGATGCACACCTTTCCATCCAGTTTTAAACCATCACCTATCTTTTGTGGTGTTCCAACGTCCACATCTGTGTCAGTGCACAGGTTCCACGTGAACACAGTGAAGAGTGGTGAATTGACATACTTTATGGTATTGTCCAGTTTGTTATATAATCTGCAAGGTCAAATTACTTTGCGTAATCAATAAAAACAAGTAAACATCTGGTGTGCCCTACTTTGAATCAAGAGCCCTTGGACGTCTGCAAGGATATCCCATATACCATGTTTTCTTCCAACTCTAGCTGAAGTTTCTGGAAGTTGCGTATGTGCTGCTGCAAGCATTCTAAAATTATGTTTAGCAAAATTTGACTTCTGTGTGATACTGATGAGATTGCTTGATTAGTTCTTCATTCTGTTGAGACATATTATTTTGGAATGGTCACAAATGTGGATCTCCTCCAAAAGAAATTTATAGTGGTCGATTTTTCAGAAGCAGATTATCTTTTCCTTTCTCCAAGTCTGTCTTGGGTCTCACCACTTTGTGTGATCCTATTAGTGATTGAAATGCTTCTAACATCACAGTAGCCCTGAGAGTCAAACTGAATTTATTTCTAATCTCAAGACAAAATATAACAATTTTAGGCAAGGATCAACATAATCCAAAACAACTCAATTTGTCTTTTGATATTTCCTGACATATTTGATGAGGGTGATAGTTTATGCTAATTATTTACTGAGTGAATTTACCATCAAAATCAGAGGGAAAAAAGTATCCAAGCAGTATCATGTGTACCTATTTACCATATATTTGTGGAATCACAAGAAATTTACACTTTTTGTGTAGTTTATGCTTTTTGTGTGAAATCTTCATTTGTAACTTTAGGGAAATCATCTTCAATAGCGAATTTCAAAAAACACAATGAAATTCATAGGGGTTGGTCTTTGCTGATCTCAGTATTAGTTCAAGGATCAGGTAATTGTGAAAGTTACTTTTTGACCCCTAAGAATCATCATTTACAATGAATAATTTATCAACATATTGTTTTCTATCCCCCACTGAATGGGATTACATGCCATGGGACTTGACTATTTATAGTCATGTACAGCAACATGAACAAAATTAATTATATTTAAATTTTTCCATTCATAAAAATATATTGCTATGATTTCCTACTTAGATAAATCTTCCTATCTTTGAAAATCGATTTAAATCTACAATAAAGTGTACACAAATAGTTACAACCATTTCATTAAAAGGTATACCTCGGGCTGAGCCCCGGTGGCGTAGTGGTTGTGCGCAGGACTGCAGCCCACTGGGTTGGAGGTTCAAATGCAGCAGCAAGGCTGGGCCTCCTACTCCCACCACCAGAGAGAGCAGTACGCCCCCCCAAAATATATATATATATATATATATATATATATATATATGTAAAGGTATACCTCATAAATGGTATGGTATTATCTGACCACCTAATTAAAAATTAAATGCAGACTTGTAGTAGTTGTTGCTGTAGCTATTCCAAGATAGAGAAAATAAAATAACCATGTGAATTTTTAAGTTTGGTTCATTATTTCGTGTATAGCAATGCATATCATTAATCAAAATTAATCAATTCACATCTAAAGAAACACACTTACTGCCCTGGTGCATTGGGCTCCTAATGGCAAGAAATACACTTACCAAACTTCAAGAGACATTTCCAGAATCATTTCAGTGACCTAAAAAAGAGATACTAGTTAGACAAAAAGGAATGCATTTTTTAAATGTAGGCAGAGCTAGTTCACACATACGGCTCCCTGGTAGAAAAGTGGCTGAACACTCAAGTGTTAACCAAAAAGACAGCTGGCAGAGTCCCCCAGACTCTGCACAACAAAGATGTGGCCGCCTGTTTCCATGAAGATTTAAAGCCTTGGGAACCATATGGGGCGATTTGATCCTGTGCCGTGGGTTCCCGATGAGTTAAAATAGAGTCAGTAGCAATGGGCTTTAGGGGAGAGACACATATGATCTGTGTATTCAAGAAATATAATACCTGTCATTAAAATAAGATTGTTTTAAGGTTGTTTGTTCCACAAAATATTGCCATTATAGGCCAATAGAAGTAGGGAAAAAAAGAACAATGATTAGTATGGAATTTTTCAACAAATGGAAGGAATTAAACCTAAAATGACCTTCTGATTTTGTGAAGAAAAAAAAAGTTGAAGAAAAAACTTGCTTCCTAAATTGAGTTATATATAAAACTACTTATATATTAAATATCTGATGTAAATATTTTATAAAGTATACATTTTAATATTTAGTCATTAAAACACTAGCTTCTGAGTATATTCAATACTTACTGGTTCTTGACCATGTAGTTCATCAAAGGAAAGCCAAACTACATTGATTATAGTCATAGTCATCTTCTTCAAAGAATGTGCTTTTCATAACCATCAAACAAATGTTTGACTAAGAAATTCATGATGCCATCAAACTGAGAAGATTCCTTAATTAAAGTCCAAGAGAAGACATAAGATTGTCTTCAAGGGCTGAGCCCCGGTGGCGTAGTGGTTGTGCACGGGACTGCAGCCCACTGGGACGGAGGTTCAATTCCAGCAGTGGGGCTGGGCCTCCTACTCCCACCACCGGAGAGCCGTGATGCCAAAAAAAAAAAAAAAAAAAAGATTGTCTTCAAGTGTGAATGTTTTAGGTTTCCATGGTTCATTTCGTGTGGACATGGATTCTTATTTCCATATGTGGCTCTACAGAATCATCTACTGTCAGAAGATGATTTTAAACTTTCTCAATCGATGCATTATGTTTAGACATGTTGTGAACCTTTACATTCAAAATCTCTCCATACCTTTTAACTGGTACATCTCATTCTCGTGGAATAGTCACAAAAATATGTACTTCTTCTGAGGCATTAAACAATTACTGTAAACTCCTTCCCACACATTGCATTTCTACTTTGCCAGTGTCCTTCATGCTTGTATTACACGAAGGTAATTAGAAGCAAGGATGAGCAAATCTCCTCAGTTCTCTTCAACTCTATACTATTAAACTTCAAGCCAGAGCAAATTAGAAAATTCCACTTCTTATAAGAATTCTAACAAGGAGAAGCAGTCTCTGCTCATTGTACACTATTGTGGAACAACAATCTCTCCTTTGAATTGCACAGATGAAAACCGTTTACAATGGTACAATGGAAGTTGGTTAGTGGGAAAAAATGCTGGAAGAAACATGTTATTTTTAAAACCCTTCAGATTTAAAGATAATTTTAAAGTACCTAACACTTTCATTGTCCTATAAACCTGGCAGTGCTGTTTAAAACAATGCTGTTTCAATAAAAACCAAATGCCTGGGTTAAGGTAGTATTTTGCATTTATTATTCCAAACAGATTTAATACTCACATTACTTTAAATTTAGGATTGTTCGTGGTAGTCAAGAGCTTTAAAACTATATCAGGTTAGGGTTAGAAAAAGAGAGAAATAAAACTGCATCAGGTCAATCTTAGTAACATATCTCAGTGATTGCCACTCATTCACTTTTAATAAAAGATAATTTGGATACCTGATTTCAATTTTATTATTTCCCCTTTTCTCAAGAATCCCTATCTTTGATTTGGTAACTTTGAAGTATTTGAATTTATATAATCCTTCCTAATTTTCTACGTTTACATAATATATTCAAGAGAATAAAATATAGGTACTATAAATCAGGGTTGCTTTTTATAATTACCACATTTCTGGACACTATAGCTCCTTCCTATAAAACAGGAACATATGAGGGTCTGACAAAGAAGCAGTTCAAGGGCATATTGAAAATTATACTCTTGCCAACAAAAGCTATGTTATAGTTAACCAGGATTTTGTATATTTAAAATTTTATATGAAGTACTGCTGAAATAATTTTTTAAATGATGATTCCTAATAAAGAAAAAAAAGGTATTTAATAGTGAGGTTTGTTTTATCCATGACCCAAGAAGTTAGTTCAATGGTGCTCCTCCCCTCCCCATTCTCCAAAGACAGTGTTTTAAAATACTTTTTAAAAATAAGTTATGGGGCTGAGCCCCGGTGGCGTAGTGGTTGTGCGCGGGACTGCGGCCCACTGGGACGGAGTTTGAATTCCAGCAGTGGGGCTGGGCCTCCTCCTCCCAGTGATGCCCCAAAACATAAATAAATAAATAAGTTATGAGTAATTTGCCTTATAACAATGTACCACTCTATCAATAGTTTTCCTTTTTGCATTTGACTATAAACAATTTTTTTGTAACATAAAGTTCCCCTTTTCTTGTGGCAAAGTTAGTGTAAGTTGTGGAGTACGGTTCAATATTCCCAAATCCATATCCAACATTTTATAAGCTTTCTGAGACTATGAATCTTTACAGATATAAATAGCTCCGCCTCTGTACCAAGGAGCACCTGGTGGGTTTGCAATGTAGATCAGGTGGGTAGCAGTCCATGATTACCCAAACCAGATTTCCGAGACTCCCCCTATCATACCCTACCAGTCTCCCTTTTTTCGCCAAATGGGAATCCTTCTGACTCTCCAGCTTCTCTCTTCTTTATCTCATTTGTTTCAATTACACAGAGCTAAGTGCATCCAATGGTGACTTTATGTATGAAGTAATCTGAAAACAATGCAAGTGTCTAATGTGTGTCAAGCTGGGTGTGCAAGGGTAAATCAATTCAACGCGTCCTACTTTTTAGTGGCACACACATTCATGACGAAGATAAAAGAGCATTCTACACTGCCCTATTTAAGAGCTACATGCTGGGGGTCAGCGGGGGGCAGAGCTCAATCAAGTGTCTATTGCTACCATCCCAAATTTTTTTTACAAATGCATTCCCTCATCAAACCAAAAATTATCTGACCTAAATTTGAACTCTGCTCTGTATCAGTTTTGTCTTTCAAATCCTCACCCAAGAGATCCTGCGTGTCTCACAAAATTACACACTTCTCTTGTTTTCTTTCCAAACTTTCTTTCTCTGAGTAATTTACTTAAATTGTAGTCTTTGACTTATCACATAAATAGATGTATTGCCAAAACAGACATCTGATTATAACTTAACATTATGAATTTACCATCAGAACCCAATTTAAAAAAAAAAAACTTTGCCACACTTCTTTTCTCTGGTACTACAAACTTATTAATCTTCAAATATGAAACATGAATAAGCAACCATCAAGGAAAGTTATCAGTCAAAATTAGACAAATAACAGACTCCATGAGATGTGATTACTTTTAAATGACCATGTCTCTAAAATGATGACTCTAAAGGAAACAACATAATCCTGATTTTATGAATGTCACCCTGGAAATAAAAACTGTAGACCTGGACTTAGAACAGTCTTTCAAAAATATTTTTCCAAATTTTTTTTTTCAAAAATAAGTGAATGATGAATCATAGTAAGGAGAAGAATAAGAAGCTACTACAAGCACATGCTCTCTTTTACTATCTACTCTTCCCTGCTACTAAGCAATCATTTTCTTTAAAGCTTATTGACACATTGATGAGACTCCACACCTCATGCTCATCAAGTCACTCTCCCTCTCCACCCCAATCATTTTCCACAGAAGCCATTCAATGTGACTGCGTCCACTTTTTATTTTCAATCATATGCTTTCTTTTTTACCTTTGCCTATTCATATTTTGCTTGCTCATTCTTCTGAGGAAAAAATAAAATCTAATTTCCCCCATCACTTGATCAGAAAAAACCTTCCATGACTCACTACGCTCAGTAAGATTACATTCAAATTTCTAAATGTTATAGTTAAGAGCTGTTGCGGTCTGATCCCAATGTACCAGACTTTCCTTCACACATGAATGCTCTGCTCCCATTAAACTTATCAAGACATGATTTGTTGAAGATGTTTGTTTGTCCTTCTTAGTCCCTTGTTGTTGGTGAAGCCTCTACCTGCACCAGGGCTGTCTTAGTAAGCAAACCTCATTCTTAATTTAAAGGCTTCCTAAACACACTGGTTTCCAGTAGAATCTGCAATGATGTCCATATGTTTATTTCTCTTCACTCCCTCAGATTTCATTTCTTCACTCCTCTCAGATTTCATTTCCTACAACTTTCCTCACTACTCTTTCTCTGTCTTCCAGCCATGATCTCCTCCTGGACCTTACTCAACAAACCAGCCATACTTACACTCCATAATCTTTCTCATCCCAGTGTCTCCTGCTTTCAGATAACCCCAGGCATGGTTTTATTAGCCATATTTGTATAACTGCACGTGTGGCACCATTCATACAACTATATGTGGCCTCCTACTTTCCTACCTTGAATAAGTGAGCACTTATCAGAGAGTCAATGCATTTGTCTGTCAACCAAAACATCATCAGTGCAAGTGCACCCCGATTTGCATTAGAAAAAAGACCCAGTGATCAACTTTTAAAAATCCCACCCTGTGAAATCCAAAGAGCACAGTCTTACTTTGATATATATGAACTTCACAATTGATTTGGTTTGGTCTGTTTGGTTCTTACAAGCTATCACTAACCTAAGAAAGGTATTTTTTAACTTATTGATTTTACTTCTTTTCTATCTTTTTAACTAGAATATAGAAAGTACCACATCTTGTTCAATCGGTCCATTTCTTAATAACTCACTGCTATCAAGTGTCTGCCAACTCTTAATGACCCTTTCGGATTGGGAGGAACTTCCATTGTGGGTTACTGAGGCTGTAAATCTTTATGAATATAGAAGGCCTCTTCTTCCTCCCAGGACCTGCTGGTGGTTTCATACTGCTGGCCATGCAGATAGCAGGTTAAATCCAAAACTCCTTCAGGACTCCCTCGTCACTTAGTAGACACTGCCTAGAAATGTTTATGCTTCATAGTCTGTACTCAATTCTCATTTGTTAAAAATCAATCAATAAATAAATTTTGGTTTATCATTCTCATTTCACTATAGTATCCACACTCTTGCTTTGGCACTTACAATATAAGTAAGTACTGGACTCTAGATCATAACATATGAAAGTGTTTAGGAATAAAGTGTTCCAGAGTCTGTGATCTTTAACTGCATCAAAACACAGATGATTTGAAGAACAGGTACATGGAGAAATGTATAACAATGAAAGTACAATAAATATTTATGAAGCTCCAAGCTGGAGTTATTTAACTATATAGTTATATGAACTTTTTTGAGATGTTTCCTAAAAGAATTTGGGAGTGGGAATATAATCCTTCAAAGAGGCCTTTCTTGATGACCCAAACTTTAATTGCCCACAACTGTCCTCGAATGTTCCAGCCTGTTTGATTTTCAGTACATCCCACACCATCAGTTAGTCTTATGTTGATTGTTGGTGTACCCGTGTCATCTATTTATCTTCCTTTTCACTATGCAAGTGAACATTGTCTGGAAGTTTCCCTGCTGCTTGACTATTGCCTGAAACATAACATGTTTAAAATATAAATTCTAAGTAAGAATTTCAGTGATAAGTTACCTCATAATATTGGTTGCTATATTATTTATCACTGTAACCTGAATGTCTATTCCATATTGAATGTTATTATCCCCCAGCAATGAAACAATTTTTTCAACTTCTGAAAATCAGTGGAATTTTAGTAAAGAATAGGTACTCAAATTAAGACGGCAGACAGTCTATAGTGGCAAGTTAGTATTTCAAAATGAATTTTTATTTAGCAATTGTATCACTTACATAATGTATCTGTAAAATGGGGAAATTTTAGAGCTTCTGGGTGAACACAGGCAACTAAAAAATCATGAATTTTTCTAGAATCACTGTCTTGCACCTCTCAGCAACTATCTTAAAATGAATTTCAGGGCTGAGCCCCGGTGGTGTAAGTGGTTGAATGTGGGACTGCGGCCCGCGGGCTTGGTGGTTCAAATCCAGCAGTTGCTCTCAGGAGCACCACTAGGTAGCTCCCCCGACCACCAGAGGCAGTGATGCCAAAAACAAACAAACAAACAAATTTCATCCACATTTTCACAGGTGATGAAGAAAATCAGAACCAAAAAGAAATAATGACAATTCAAAGATCCTGATGAAATATTAATAACAGACACAGTTAGGGTCCAGGTCTCGCACTCCTTACTTCCTATCCACAACGGGTAGAGCAGACCCTGCCTGCGGAGCCCAGCAATTCCTCTATGGAGGCTTCTAAACTTTCTCTGGATGTCTGCTGGCCCCAGGCATCATTCTACTGACTCTGGTGACATTCGAAAGACAAAAGCTTGAAGGATTTCTCCAGTCAGTTACATCTTAGCTTGATGCATTTTTTCCCCTTCCCATCGAATCCTCTTAAATAGATTGCCACTACCATCTTCAATGTTTGTTTAAGAATCTTCTCCCCCGTTTTTCCTTCCCACCCTTAGAGAGACTACCTTTCTAGGAGCGGAAGCCTGGATCCAGAAGAGGCTGGGTGGGTAGCGCTGGGTACTTTCCGCTCTGTCATCACTCCGTGAATGACCTTTTTCCCCACCACTGCCAAGGTTCACTAATTCAAAGATTCCCCATTCAAATAGAATGGCAAAGGACTCTCCAGAACAGAGACAAAAAGGAAGTTTTTTTAGCCAACTATTTTCTCAGTCATGCTAAAGAAAATAATTATGCCAGCTAATTTAAATTCAGGAATGTGAACGTCTTTTTTTTTTTAATGCCGCAGGGATTATGCGCTCCACCATAGGAAATGACAGGAAGCAAGAAGGTGCACTTTTCCTTACAGTGTCTTCTCTAGTAGGCGTTCTTTACAACATCATCAACAGTTGAAAAAATATAACACTGTGGAAAAGTCCAGCTTCGCTTTCAATGCCCTCCATGATTGGTTATTGAGATCCTATCCATGGAGCGAATAGGCACAGCAAGCAAAGTTTAGCCCTTGACAGCACCTCAACTGTTTACCCAATTGCTCCAAAGTAAACCTGTCAAGCAGGTGTGGTGCCCCAATTTGCTGCTCTCTTTCAAAACCACATGCTTCTGTACTTCCTTCTGCTTGGAAGGTTCATTACTGCTTCTCAGCCTACTCTCTTCTGAAGGGTAAAGCAGCAGCACCAACAATCATGGAAACAATAGAACAAACACTTATACGGTGCTTAGCATGCCCCAGGAGCTATTCTGAAAACTACATGTATGTGTGCACACATGTATGTATATATGTGTATATAGTACATGCACATATTCATAATTACTTTAGTTGCATTTTCATATACAAATAAATTTAATATATACATGTGAGTATATCAATACTTGGATTGGCATATTTAAAGTAACAAGCAGTAGTGAAGTAGTTACACATTGGGCTTCTGATCATGAGGACAGCAATATGATCACACCATCCCATCCCCGGGATGGCATTCGACTCCCAAACAAGTCGCAAGTTCAGAAGCCGGCATGTGTCCTTCTCCCCTTCCTGCAAGCTTGCTATGAGTTGGAAGCAACTCAGTGGCAGTGAGTGAGATTGTCATTTAATGTATAATAAAATAACCATAGAAATATAAGGAGCCTTCAAAAAGTTTATGGGAAATTCCATTATCTTTTCATTCTGCTTTCCACAAACTTTTGTAAGTCCCCTCAGATATAATGATTTAAATAATTATTCAATTTCTATTTTATGCAAGTTAGCTCTATGATTCCATTGTATATTATTCAGGTATGTAACTAAATTATTATGTTTAGGTAATTGATTAAATTAGATAATATACAATATTAAAACGTGCGTTTTATTAGACACTATCATGCTCACATCATTGTTGTTAGATGCCTCAAGCTGGTTCTAGCTCATAGGCATCCTATGGACACACAGAAGGAAACACTGACCGCTCCTACAGCTCCTCACAACTGTAGCTAGGGGGGAAACCATTGTTGCAGTCGCTGTGTCAGTCTCCTTTCTGAGAGTCTTCACGCTTTCCTCTGGCCTTCTACATTCCCTAACATGACGTCCTTCTCAAGATGTTTGTCCCTGCTCATAACATATCCAAAGTACCTGAGATGAAATCACTCCATCCTCACTTCCTAAGCACGTTCTGGCTGGGCTTCTTACAAAAGAGGCGTGCTTGTTCCCCTGTCAATCCGTGGCATATTTATTCTTGGCATATTATTCTTGCCTATGACAATAGTTCAAAGGCATCAGTTCTCCACAAGTATGAGGTGGCTGAAAATACCATGACTTGTGTCAGGCTCACTTTCATCCATAGAGTGGCATCTCTGTTTTCAATACTTTGAAGAGATCTTTGGCAGTAGATTTTCCTAATGTAATATATTGGTCTTTTTCTTGATTGCTGCTTCCATGAGCCTTATTGTGGATTTATTCCTATTGATAAGGCTTTCACATACCACTTCTTTCTAAAGCAGTGCCTTCTTCTAAGTCTATATTAATCTAGAACTCTGCTGTTAATTGTTGACCTTGGGTCACCTTTTTGGCATTTGAAATACTGCTGGCACCAATTCCAGCATCAGAGTAAAGGCAATCCACCACAGTACAACAAAGTAACAAATGGATGCTACACTATAATAGCCACACATAAATAAAACTAACTAATTTAACATAATGGCTTCCCTATGAGATATAATCTCCATTTTACAGATGAGTGAACTTAGGAATGGAGTAATTATGTAATTTCCCTGAAATAAAGCAAATGTTAAGGGGAAGAGCAGGACTTAAACACAAACTCTCGGGCTTCAAATGGGAAGGTTTTCAGCACCATGTTCACTTTTTAACCTATTCAAATGTATCTACCCATACAAAGCCATCCTTAGCCTCCTCCTACGATACAACATGCCTTTACCACTGCTTCTACTGCATTCCACACCTTCCTCCTTGACACTTATCTCACATTGTGACCATTTGATCTCTCTCTAATATATATATATATATATATATATATATATATATAATATATATTATATATACACACACAAACACACATATATTTATTAGGGTGATAAATACATATATATTAGGGTGATATACACCACCCTATATATCACCCTAATTCCACATCTCATTCCTACTCTTAAGTCATCATCAGCTGAGATGGACAGAATTGAGGGAAGAGTTTGCTGTACCAAGTGTAATTGTTGATGCATACTAGATCTTCATTAAATGTTTTTAGAAGGAATGAATAAAAATGCCTTTTAAAAGGGTCAACAGAACTATGGCAGCACAATCCCTGGTCTAGATATAAGACATACTTCCTTTGCTCAAATTCATTACCCTAGGAGAAATACAAATTAAACAACAATAACAAGGCTCACACTAATAATCTTCGTATCAAAAAAGAAAAATAACCAATGCAGGAGAGGGTGTGGTGAGCCTGGGAAGTTCACACATTACTGGAAAGCTTGCAGAATTGTGCAACCACTATGGCAAGCAGTATGGCACTTCCTTAAAACGCTGCAAATACAAACAGCTCATGATCCTGCAATCTTTCACCAAGAACACACCCTAAATGAGTAAAGAACAGCAGACCGACAGACATGTGCACACACATGTTGATTACACCCACTTCTGTTAGAGTAAAAATTACTTTTTAATAAAAAAAAACTCCAGAAAGGATAAGCAAACTCTGATACATGCACGCAATGGAATATCCCACATTTTACAACATAAAAATGTGAGTCTGTCAAACAGTCATGACATCAAGAAAATTGGAGTACACTGCACTCTGCAAAGTTAGTCAATCTCCTAAAGATAAATGGCAACATGATCATGAAGGAAGGGAGAAAAATAAAACGGTTTTCTCACCAAAGGAAAAAATACTTTGAAGACTTCAATGAGGTGAGGGCCAGGAGGAAAGGGGAGATGGAAGAGGCAGGGAAGTCAAAAGAAATGAGGCTCTGGAGGAAAAGAAGAACTGAAAGAACAGAAAGAAAAGGGGGAAGACGAAGGGGAAACAACATACACACTATGGTAAATGGGATACTGACACTGTACTGATGTAATGGATTATATAACAACATAGTCTGTGTGGTGGTCACATTTTCATGATTGGATGTGTAGGGGTGGAGTCTAGCCTGTCAATCTGGAGATAGCTCTCTGTGTGAGCATGGCTTTCTCGTGAGAATGCTGGGAAGTCTCGAGGTATTTCCTAACTGGAGAAGAGAGACTTGACTCAGTTCCTTGGAGATGACCTACTGATAAGATGAGATGACTGCATGCTGATAAATCCTGACTCATGGGGTCTGGAGGAGCCAGAGGAGAAGTCACAGGGGTTTACCCTGATAGAACCAAACTTCTGGGGCTGCAGAAACCACGCGGAGACTCCTGCCAGTGCTGAGATTCTTGGGAGGCAACTGGGAGACCGCTACCAGTCCAGAGATGCTTCTACTGCCAATGGATACTGCTGATGAACCTTGAGTCCTGTAAATGAAGAGCCATAGGGAGACTCCGGCCATCGCTGAGATGCTTCTACCACCACTGGATACACAGTGATTGTCCTGGTGTCATTGCACATGCTTCATGAGTCAGAAGGAGACTTTGTAGATTGGCATTGGACATATGGGCTAATATCAGACTTAACCCTTGGACTGGACTGGGTTGGGATGCTGTCTCAATGTTCCATTCCTCTTGTATATAAACCTTTCCCTTGTAACCATAGGCGTGTTTATTAATTTGCTTCTCTAGTCTACCTGGACTAACACAGTATGCTATCTTTGTGTGCATCATACTCCACAAATAAAAGGGAAAATAATAAAAATGAATAAAATCATAGATCCTTATCATCGATTTCCCCTTTCTACCCTACCTTCCCTCCACCTTTCTGGTATCATTACTCTCACCATTGGTTCGGAAGGGATCATCTGTGTTGGATTCTCAACATATAACCTCCTCCCTGGGGTATGGGTAACAAGGAAGTGGGTGAAGGGAAGCATCAAACAGTGCAAAATATGACAGAACAATGATAATTTATAAATTATCAAAGGTTCATGAGGGAGAGGGGAGCAAAGAGGGAGGGGAAAAATGAGGAGCTAATACCAAGGACTCAAGTAGAAAACAAATGTTTTGAGAATGATGAGGGCAACAAATGTACAAATGTGCTTGATATACAATTGATGGATGGGAGGATGGATTGTGGTAAGAGCTGTATGAGTCCCCAGTAAAATGATTTTTTTAAAAAAGAATTCATTGTTCTTAGAGCAGAGCTAGAAAAACTTTGAGCTCCCAATCCATTCATGTATCAGTTTATAATCAAATACTACATCTAAAAAAAATATTTTAAACAAATCTTTAAAACTGAATAAAATTAATTTTTCTTAAAATGTGAGAGAAAACAAAAGAGGGTCATTACCTTAAAAATTATCCAAATTCCTTACCCATCAGGTCCTACAAATGGATCTGGGTGGTCATAAAAGGAAGCAAAGTAAAATTTATACTGATCTAAATGCTTTTGTGGGATACAGCTAGTTTCAAACTAACAAAGATATGCTTCATGGAGAAGAGGAAGAAGCAGCAGGATGTTAGGGTAGCACCCTCCAGAGTGGCTCTGATTGCATGATCCATTCAAGAAGCACTCTGGGCTTCAGGCCATGTGAAAAAGATGTCTACAGTCTATTCATTACATATGAACTATGTATTCACTCTGTAACTCATGAGTTCAGATTTTCTGGCTATAGGATTTTAGTTACAGGAGCAAAATAAAAAACTGAACTGTATACATGATTTAGTCCAAAGAATATACAGATGATTGTCATGGGACGATAAATGAGGAGCGGCATTTGAGACAGTCAAAGTTAGGAATCACTATATAGAGGTGAGGATTAAGGAATAAGTACAATTTTTGTAAGTTACAAATTCAGAATTTTATCTCCACTTTGTGCAAAAACATAGAGCTTACAAAACAAAAAAATATGTGCAATAACCAACCTTCTGGACAATTCGCACTTCTCATGGTGAACTACTTAAAATCTTATAAATTTCATGCAATGCTTTTGTTCTGTAAAACAAATTTTCTAGAGTTTTATTGTTACAAAATAATCTAGCAAAATTTCAGAAATATAAGGACGTCAGGAAATGAAACCTAGAATTACAAGATGACGGTCACTTAGGGCAATTCCTGCCAACTTTTCACAGTTTCAACCCTCTCATGCTCATGGTTATTTAAAACAAAACTATTCCTCCACAGAAGCTTTACTGATGAAAAATTTATAATTTGGGGATACTATGGATTTCTCAGCAGGTTTTAGTGACCTCTTTTTCTCTCCCATTCTCCCATTCTGCTCTTTCTTTTTGATTTTTCATCTCCCTTTATCCTCCCAAATGTACTGCAATGTCTCCCACTGAGATCCACATCTCCATTGTATCTTACACCTTGGAACAGATTTTATGTCAGCCTGAAACTGTACTAAAGTGTAGGGGAGTCTAACCTTTCAATTTGGTTACAGCCTTATGAAGCCTGCTTGACAAGTGACCTCTTTATAGGAAAATCAGTGAGAACTTCAACTTCCTCTCTCTTGCCCTTGGATCCAAAGACTTAGTTGTGTTGGTCTGAGCTGGATGTTTTCTTGATATTAAGTTATTTCTTTATTAAAATTTCCTTCATACAGATATGAATTTCACTGATTATTCTTTCTAGACATCCAAGCAGAATACCTATATCAAATACAGTTTATAAAATTCAGGTTTTTTAAAAATGAGATTAAGAAATGAAGGGAAGATCAAATGTTCTCTGCAAACACCAGCTGTGGGATCACAAGTTGACAAAGGGATCAGTTATCAGGCTCCAAGAACTAAGTATAACATTGCGTGCTCACTTTCCTGATAAGATAGCTGACGACAAATGTGTGCATAAGCAAATGTGGTGAAGAAAGCTGATGGTGTCCGACTATGAAAAGATATGAGTCTGGTGTCTTAAAGGCTTGAGTAAACAAGCGGCCATCCAGCTCAGAAGCAACAATGCCCTCATGGAAGAAGCACACTAGCCTGTGTGACCACGAGATGTTGAAGGAGTCCGGTGTCAGGCATCAAAGAACTAAAATTATTTCATTATAAATAGGGTGGAGTACAGATTGGTGACCCAAAGCCCATCAATAGGTGAAGCAACATCCTTTTACAGAGAGATTGCAAGGAGGAGATGAGACAATTAAAGTACAGTGGTAGTAACAATGAAATATACATCTATCCTCTGGTTCTCAAGTGTTCCCTCCCACTCATTATCATGCTCCCAGTTCTACCAACAGTTTCTGACTAGAGTCAGAAACATGGGGAATTTAGGATATATGTTCCCTCGGGACTAATAATGGGAGTGGTGATACTGGGAGGTTGGAGGGATGGTGGAGTAGAAAGGGGAAACCAATTTCAGGGATCTACATATAATCTCCTCTCTGGGGCTTGGCCAACAGGGAAATGAGTGAAGGGAAACATTGGACAGTGTACGATATGAAAAATCAATAACAATTTATAAATTATTAAAGATTCATGGGGGAGGGGGAAGGGAAATATAGGGAGCTGGAACTGGGGGCCTGGGTGAGGGGTGGATGTTTTGGGAGTGATGATGGCAACAAATGTGCAAATGAGGCCTGCATACAATTAATGTATATGTATAGATCGTGAGAGGAGGTGTATGAGTACCCAATAAAATGATGCATTACAAAAAAATGGGGGTGGGGGAGGGGAAAGAGGAGCTTATACCAAGGGCTCAAGTGGAAAATGTTTGGAAAAAAATGGCAACATGTGTGCAAATGTGCTTGATACTGGAATGTTATAATAGCTGTAAGAGCCTCCAATAAAATTATTTAAAAATTTTTCCTCTGCAAAATCAAAATCTCTCTTTAAAAACAAGTAAATGTATAAATATAATCCCTACTATCACAAAAAACTATTTTCCAAAAGGCAAACCCAATTTCCAAGAAAACACAGATTTCTATCTGGAATAAATTTGAAAAAAGAGTTCATTTGTTTCTTACGTGGTTGAAAATAAAAGGAACCTCCTTCTTCTCACCCACTTTCATCAAGGATACAGGAAATGTTGCTGTGCCTAGAGTCTCATCCATGACGTAATTGGCGTCCATTAATGTGATCTATACAGAGTCAAGGATAGATTGAAGACAAGAATAAGATCTCCCATGAACACCTGAAAGTTTCTGTAAAGACTCTGTCACATTTAAAGAGATAAAATCTCCCAAATAACATTGAACTGTCATTTTTAGATCTTTGACTTTTCCATAGGCAATAGTCCTCATACACCCAGTTTTTCTTTCTTCATACTTATTTGTTGCAAGAATAAAAATGATCTTTTCTTTTTTCAATTTTCTGAGTGAATTATCTTTGTTTCAAAAATGACATTTTTGGAAGATCGGGGACTTTCTTTTAGTTTAAGTAATAAATGTTTACATCTTATTAACAGCATGCATTTGGCCAAACATTCACACGGTTGTAAAATCCTACAGTATATAAAGTGGGAATATATCAATTATAGACTATGAAAGTGCAAATAACAAGTCAAGGACAGCGCATATTTTCTTTTACATTAGAAAGTTAACTTGTTTACAAAATGGGCTTTGCCAAACTTTATTTCTGAGTTGTAAAGTCAATAACTATATTGTCTTTAAAATAAGTACCAAGGAAATACAACCTGGAAAATGATTACGCCCCTGCTCAGGAGAGAAGGGCACAGAAACAAAGGGGACTGCTTCAGGTGAAAGACAACCTGAACCCACCCGCTTGTCCCAGAGCCTGCTTTCCCTCTTTCCTGCAGCTGCGCAAGATGTCCCAGTGGGTGACACCCACTTTTCCTACTGGAAAGTTACAACTGGGTCCTCAGCACTTGGTGGTGTTGGTATTTTTAATGCAAAATAAATTTGTAACAAAAAATGCTTGAATGGGGGACATTTTAATGTTAAAAAAAAATCAGCCCATTTATTTTGAAAAAAATCAATGTCAGCTTATTAAAAGACAATAGACAATTATTTTATTTTGTTTGTTTAAGTAATTTCTTCTTTTTTATAACAGAAAACATATTTTCTCTGAAGCTTATGGAGAACACTGAAGAGTGTCCCAAGTTCTACGTGAAGCCTGCATTTCACTGAAAAATGCCAATTACAAAATAATCTACCTTGCTGCCCGCTGGCTTCCAATTATTTTTGGTAAGAAAAGTGCTGGAAGGGAACAGAGTGAAGGATCTCTCCCAACATGCATTTCAACTATCACCAGTTCCCAAACGATTCAGTTACCTCCAAAACGTTTTCCTGATTAGGATCCAAAATGAACTCAAATGTTTCATTCCACACAGGATTGATGTCATTATTGAAGTGTCTTGTTCTTTTCCTGCTGTCAGGCGTGGTGGAGATGAAAAGTTCCACATAGGGATCTGGAGTGTCAACTACAGAAAGCAAAATCATGTGAGCACAAAGCAGAAATGGAATCCATAGTTTGCTTCCTTTTAATCAAAAATCATCGGGTTATTTTCAAAGAATCGTCAGTAATGTACTAGGGGGCTTAAAAGAATTTGTGGCTGTGGTGTCTTCTCAGGTAAATGGTCTATTGTTTATCTTCAGGTTTTCAAGACCCCAGATATATCCTTTGATGGCTGGGCACCATCAGCTTTCTTCACCACATTTGTTTGTGTATGCATTTTACTTCAGTGATCATCTAGGGTCAGTGAGCCTCGAGGAATGCCAGATTCATAAAACAAAGTGATCTTGCATTGAGGGAGCACCAGGGTGAGGGCCCAAGGTCCACTTGCTACCATAATATTTGGCCTATAGATATGTTCTTAAATTTATTCCCACCTTATAAGAGATAGTTTTATCTATGTATGGACATACCTATGTTTATACCTCTGTAAGTGCCCTTTGCCTTCTAGCTCTTTCCTCTATTTCCTTCCATCTCCCTCCTGTCCCATCATGTTCCACCTTCATTGGCGTTTCATTGTTTTCTCACAGATTCATTGTCCTTGCTTAATCCTGACCAGACCTCCCACACCCTCCTTTCCATAGATTCCCAACCACTTGTTGCTCCCCCTCCCCGTCCATGTGTTTGTCCCCACCCCCAGAAGAAGCACAACAGCCAGCGTGGTAACATGGTGGTGAAAGTGTTGAAAGGTCTAGGCAATAGACATCAAATGGGGGGGGGGGGGGAGAAGAACATATATCACTGTGTGCACACATCCCCAAGGTACCCACTGAGGACATGTGGGAGCATGAGCAAGAGTGATGAAGAAAGCAGAAGGTGCCCAGCTATCAAAAGATATAGTATCCAGGGTCTTGAAGGCTTAAGCATAAACAAGGAAAGAAGACCACTTGCCTGTGCAACAATGAGGTGCTGAAACAATCAGGTATCAAAGAACAAAAATCAAAAATCAATGGACCAATTGACTCCCAATATCACTGAAGACAAATGGGTACAGAGGCAAACAGAGTAGAAGAAACGACAGTGCCCAGCTACCAAATGATTGAATGCCTGGAGTCTCAAAGACTTGAAGATAATCGAGTCGCCATTCAGTGCAGAAACAGCAAAGCCCACATGGAAGAAGCACACCAGCATGTGTGATCAAGAGGGGCCAAAGGGCGCAGATATTGAGCACCAAAGAACAAGAATCACATCATTACAAAGGAAGAGGAGAGCAGGGTGGGGACTTAAGGCCCACTGGTGGGTAACTGGTTACTCTTTACAGGGGAGTCACGGGGAGGAGACAGACCAGTCAAGGTACAGCCGGGCAGTGATGATGCATACAAGTTCCCTCTAGTTCCTGAAGCCTTCCTACCTCCGCCCTACCCCACTCTCCAACCATCATGGTCCCAACTCTACCTTACAAATCCAGATGCACTGGAGAAGGTACACTAGTACAGAGGGGAGCTGGAGATGTAGGGAAACCAAGATGGATGAGCCCCTTTGGGCCAATGGTTAGATTGGAGGTGCTGGATGGGTAGAGAGCAGGTGGGGTAGAGAGACAGAACCAACAGCAAGGATATACACACAAGCTCCTATTTGAAGGACGGGCATCAAAGGAGTGGGTTGGGAGAGAGTTCGGGCACTGTAAGATATGACAGAAAATAATAATGTATAAAGTATTGAGTGTTGGTGGGGAGGAGAGAGCAGGGGAAGAGGGGAAGGGATGGAAAAGCCAGCTAGGGGTTTAAGGGAAAAAGCGGGAGATTGGAGAACGATAATAGAAGTGGACATAAGAGGATGCTTGACACACTATGTTTATTTATGTATTGTGGAAAACGATGTATGAGCTCCCAATAAAATGATTTTTTTTTAAAAAAAAAAGGAATTTGTGGGAAAAGCTCATTATCATTTAACTCCATTTTCTTATGAGATGTGTGAAGTTGCCTTCATATTTAAAATGTCTCCAGATAATATAACATATAATATAAGAACACTGTAAACTGTATAACTATGTATTTATTATGCATTCTGCAAGAGACAATCATTTATTAGATGACTAGTTCAGAACTTGTCTATTCCCCTACAAGACATACTGTAATGTCTTAAACAGTACCATCTAACATCTAGAAAATCATGACAATCTCACCCAGATAACTACAGCATGGCCTTTACCCCGGCGGGCAATAGAGACAATAGCTTGGTGTCAAGATCCTGATGTCTGTCTATATTGGAGAAAGTATCTTTGTTAATTTATTTCCTAACCAAAGTAATAAAGTCCTTATAAAACTGTTATAGGGTTTCCTTGTAGGATTGGGCAGGCTGTGTGCTAAATAACCCTAATGATTGACAATTCCCTTAGTAGTCAACATGTGTTTCAATATTTGTTACATGGCTTAATATTTTGTTTTTGTTTTTTGTTTTTGTGGGCATCACTGCCTCTGGTGGTCGTGGGCGCTATCCAGTGCTGCTCCTGAGAGCCACCGCTGGATTTGAACCACCAAACCCGTGGACTGCAGTCCCACACTCAACCACTTACACCACTGGGGCTCAGCCCATGTTTGAATATTTTTACAGCAGAATTTGCCATCAGATGGAAGTGAGGTTTGTCAAGAAGCAAAACCCTTTTCTATTTCATATGAATGTATGTATGTGACATGTTAAATAGCAGCAAGAGCAAGTAGAGGAAATATTTACATTTCTTCCCTCTATATATGGACTTAACAAAATTACTAACTCAGAGCAGTTTAGTTGATCACTATGTTAGTCCAGGTAGACTAGAGAAACAAATTCATAGACACTCATATGAATGTAAGGGTAAGGTTTATATACAAGAGGAATGGAACTTTGAGAAAGCATCCCAACCCAGTCCAGTTCAAAGTCATAAGTCTGATATTAGTCCATATGCCCGATATCAGTCTATAAAGTCTCCTTCTGACTGACGAAGCCACAGGCCAGAGGGTACAGAGTTCCGTGCTGGTAGGGTCTTTCCATGGCTTCTCACTTTCAGGGCTCAGTGTCCATCAACAGCACGCAGTGGTTGTAGAAGCAAGTCAGCGCTGGCAGGGGTCTCCATGTAGTTTTTCCAGCTTCAGAGTTCTGGTTCCATCAGGGTAAGGTTGTGTAGTTTCTCCTCTGGCTCCTCCAGCTCCTCAGATGTTGCCATCTTGTCTTGTCAGGTGTTCGACATCTTGGAGACTGACTCGCAACAACTGGGGAGATGTCCTTTCATCTCCACGAGGGAAATACCGTGAGCCTTTCCAGAAGTCTCAGGAGAAAACCATGCCCACACAAAGGCCTCATTGGCTACTCGATGGCTATCTCCAGATTAACAGGCTAGACTCCACTCCTACATCTCAATCATGAAATTGACATAAATGCATGACTGCCACAATCACTCTATTTCGTGCTCCCTATTTATCCTTTATCTTCTTATAACATTGAATACACTATATATTTGATGAAGTCTGCCTGTCTATTCCTCTAGGACTATGAACAACTTGAAATCAATGATGAATCTAACTCAATCTTATATTTTCAGAACCACCAACAGAAGCATTTTTTCACAAGCAACCATTCCCTGGAGAAGCGCATCCTGCTTGGTAAAGTAAAAGGGCAATGGGAAAGAGATAGGCCCTGAATGAAATGGAATGACATAGAGGCTGCAACAATTGGCTCAAGCATAGGAACAGTTCTGAGTTAGGATAACACAGAATAGGCAATGTTTCTATATTCTGCTGTATAGTGGGCTGCTATGATTCAGAATCAAACCGATGGCACTTAGCAACAACTGCCACAGAAAGCAACTATTCTCATATTTAAGATCTTCTAACTTAAGAGCTCACAGGGACCCTGTCCCACAGGATGGAACTGTACCAATGGGTTTCTGAGACTGTAACTCTTTGAGGGAGTAGAAAGTCTTATCTTTCTTCCACAACCACGGGTGTCTTCAAACTACTGACCCTGCAGTTAGTAGCCCAATGTATAACCACTATACCACCAAGGTTCCGCTAGGGTTGCTATAAATCAGAATGAACACAATGGCAGTGAATTTGGTATTGAATTTGGAGCTTAATGACTTGATTTTTTTTTTCTTTAACACATTCTTTGCTATGAGTCCACCATAATGAATAACTTCTATATCTTGTTGCCAGGATCTGTTTTAAAAATTTATACACATGCATACCCTTGGTCTTCAGGTTGATTCTGATTTGCAGTGACATAGAGAACAGTGCAGTACTGTCCCCATACATGCTCCAAAACTGTCATCCGCCTCACCTGTCTCCCATAGAGCACCTGGTGGGTTGGAAACACCAACCTTTCACTTAGTTAAAACTAGTGTTTTAACCCCTGTGCCACTAGATCTCCTTTTATACCCATTAGCCCTATGTAAATCTAATAGCAGTTCCATACGGCAGGCATTTTATGTTGGTGCACCGGGCAGCAAACAGAAACTCAGAGAGATTAAGCAGTCAATTCTAGATCGGACAACCAGCATTGGAGCACAAACTGAAATCCAAGATATCAGGCTACAACAAGTATATTCCTTTTTTTTCTCCCATAAAAACTTTGCATTGGGAGGTAATACAGATATACCATTGCATAGTTCAACCGAGCAGTCCTGTACTATTGCTACCACAATCAGTTTCAAAACATTTTTTCTTCTACTCCTTCATATCATCACCCCCTGTTCCCCCCAACCACACCCACTGCATCCCCAGGAATCCTTATTCTATTGGTGTCTGTATAGATTCATCAATCCTATGTTTCATTTAGCAAAAAATAGAAAAACATACAATAAAAATTCAAGAGGGAGACCCCAATGAAAAACTACATCAGAACTAAATGCCAATATAAAGAAAAAGAAGAAGAAAATAAAAAGAAGAAGAAAAAGAAAAGAAGAAGCAGGGTGTATTGGGAGGGCACAACTGACAAGGTTTTAACAATTATATTCTTAAGGACATCATGCCTCTATGTAATAAAGATACGGTGATAAGATATGCATTGCAATATAAGGTGAGGCTGGACTGAGAGGTCTGGGAAGGAGGGGAAGGAGTCAAAAAAAAGGGAGGGTTGGAGAGTAGACAATGTGGTGCAGAGGCCTGCACAGAGAAAAAGATTTCTAAAATATAAACAAAGTAATTAAAAAAAATAATAGTGTTTGAAATGATTGCTTTTCAACACAAACTGCTTTTATGACACTGGGGTCAGCAAGTAATGGAATCACTGTGCTTCCTGCATGGTTTTACATAACTCTTCTATGTGGTCAACAGACTTCTTGTTAAATGTGTTTTCTACTGCAAAACATGAAGATCTATAAATGAGGCATTGGTATTTTCTGAACATACACATATTTGGTCAAAAGCAGTAACTGTCTCAGAAGACAGGTTACAACAGAAATGCCTAACGTTCTTATTCAGAACACAGACTGTTGACTCCATTGGCCTGGATCTGTAATCAGTAGATCAATGTTTGCCTCCTTCAAGTTAATTCTGACTCAGAGCTATCTCATAAGGGTTTCCAAGGCTTTCAATGTCTATGGGAGTGACCAGCCTCATCTTCTCCTTTGAAGCAGAGAGTGGGTTTGATACAATCACCCAGTGGTCAACAGTTCAACACATACCAGCAACACCACCAGACCTGCTTACAGCAGGACTAGTACTCTTCATTTTAAAGCACATATTCTGGTCAGTTACAATAATCAGTTGGGTAATTTGCTAGCAATTCTCATATTTCAATTTTAGGGAAATAAAAGTTGATATTATCATATCTGACTCAGCATCTGTATTTTTCTATGGTACATGGAAAGCACACTAGATGAGAAGAATGAGGAAGGAAGAATGATAAAGGGGGAAAAAAAGGAACTTAGCCAAGAAAGAGAGAGATGTGATATGAGGTGTGTGTCCTCATGGTCAACGAGCCGGGGCAGCCCCTTTCATTAACCACATCCCTGCCGCAACACCAGGGCTCAGAGTTGCACATCAGAAGTAAACTACGTGATCACAGTACCAGGCAATAGAGCATAATGAAGAAACATATCCTCATCTTTTGGATCAAAGTAAAATTTTATTTCAAGGGGAAAAGTCTATAGAAACTTCACATAAAAAAAATTTTTTTAAGAAAGCTGCTCGTCATACAGCCGGGTATTTTTCACTTGATCTTACCCAAAAAACTAAAAAATCACATGGTCAATTCCTATGTTTATGTCTGCAGTCTTAGATCTGTATTTCAGAAAGCACACAACACACGTACATGCAAGACAATGTTGAAAAAAAAAGCGTGTGGAAAAAGGAGGCATGCTGATGGTAAACATCATTCATTCACAAATATGTCAGTGAGTACTTTTTGCCAGGAATGACCCATCCAAAGGAAGTTAGGCTTTGAAAAAGAGCCAAGTTCTGCAGTGCAGATTTGAATTATGGAAGTGAGTCAAGGTCAAAGGACTCATTTGAGAAGCAAGGGCAACGGGAGACAAGCAGACAGCCTACACCAGTGACGAGTAACTCAGTCACCCGGTTATTGCGCAGGACTAATAAGGTCAAACTGGAGGTGGCGAAATTGCTCTTTGAGGCTTAATCTTTATTTGAATCTTTGAAGAAGGAGAATCTTCCTACGCCAAACAAGAAAACAGAAAGTAAAGCTCTCTGGGAGGAACTAGAAAGGAAAGGAAAACAAGTGGGAGAGACATGACGTGGTCAGAAGTCTATCTTTCCTTTCAACTCTTTAAGTGCTCGGTGGTCTAACAAATTCCACCCCTGACAAAATAATCATATGAACAAGTTAACACTCCCAGATGTATATGCCAAAATACTAACAGAAGTTTGTCTGTTGGGGTGCAATTAAAAAACTGCCACTTTCTCTTCTCATTATTTGTTGTCATTTTAAGGGAGTCACTATCTTTAGAAAACTGGATAGAATGTCTCTAACGTATACCTCTGTGTCTTTATTAATATCAAAGTTAAGATGTGAAAGGGTTCTAGATAGCGGGTAAACCCCAATAAATGAAAACTTTTATATTGCAATTTTGCACCATTGCTAAATCTCTCTAGTGAAGAAGCACCATTGGAGTCGAGCTGATTTTAAAAAAGGTCCTAAGATATTGCTTTAAAATTGGATTCTGATTCTGATTTGACTTAGTTCACTTTTTGTTCACATTAAGCACAACCTCATTGGTGCAGTGCAGATAAAATTACAAACTTTTAAAAAGAAAGAAATCAATTTATTTTGACAGCAAATATTTAGCTTAATGTTTTGAAGACATTTCTAGATGTGCACTAAGAATGAAAAGAGAAAAACAGAGTGAGAGAGAGAGAGAGAGAGAAATATCCTCCAGAAAATCACCATTAAAAAGTTCTTCAAAAATTTAAGTATAGGTGAAATGTAGATAATTATTTAATATGGCCCTTCCAGCTATAATCTCTTATGTGATGTATGATAATTCAAGTCTCTATGCCTATAGTTAAAATTATACTTTAGTAGGAATTCTGTACTATACCAAAAGTAGAATGTAGTCTAAACCTTCACTTGAATAGATGAGGTGAAATAAGTCACCACTATTTGTTTCTTTTAGGGCATGGTTTATTGAAAGAGAAAAGTCACACTTCTATTAAAGCCATTCCTCTTTGTATGTGAGTCATCTCAGAAGCAGAGAGGGAAATCCCAGGATCATAAAGTCAAAAAAGGCACCCGTGGCGCATGTTCAAGATTTCTGTCTGAAGTGGGTAGAGACTAATTCCAGAGGCACCAGTGGCTACATGCCATGTGAAAACCATGGGACAGAGACTAGGATCTGGTGCAGACCGGAGGCCAGAGCAAGGAGGCCAGGAGACAGAACTGCGGAGCATTCTTGGATGGTGAGCTAGCTTCCTGGCTCATTAGGCAGTGGCCAAGGGACCAATTGGCTCAGAAGCTGAAGACCAGAGAGAGACATGGCTGCTGGCTGAGAAGAGGTGTTGCTATGAACCAATCACTGTATCCTTATGGTTTAGTGATCCTGACTTGTAATAAATCCTAACTCTTAATAAATCTCCTGAATTGAATGGTCTGTGAGTTCTCTGGTCACTTCAATGAATTCTCAAATCCACCATAGAAGTGGAATGACATGGGTGAGAAGACTGATGCCAGAAGAAGAAAAGAGGATGGAGGCACATCTGACCCTCTCGTTAGGTACTTGACTTAGGCAGATGTGGAGCTGGATCCTCCTCCTTTTATGTGTCATTAGTGGGGGTCAGATGTGTTCTCCATGCTGTTGTCTCAGAGTCGAAAAGGATGTCTTGCTTTTTTTTTCTGTGCTCTGCCTTGTGAAGTCACGAGTACTAACAGGGAGAACTAACTTGCATTGAGTCACTGACTCATCTTCAGCTTGATTATTTCTAGCCAAACAGGTGTTGAAGGGTAGATGTCATGTGTGGGCAGTCACTCTTGCACATCTCCTCCTTTTATCTCAATCCTGACAAGCAAAAATGAAGGGGGTGTGGGATACACTTCTGTGCTCCTGTAAAGATGGCATGAAACTACATGCACCAGAAATAGCTCCTGAATTCCAGGATTACAAAACCTACTCATAAACCTCAGGAGTTTAAGGAACGCCTGCTTAAAGTAATAACAGGTCTACAGTCACTTTAGCTTTGTCAGGGTAGTATATTATGTGATTCATGAAAGAAGCTTAGAGCAGTTTCTAAATTTTTTATTTGATGTCAAGTATTCTCCCTTGACTTACTTAACATCCACTTCGCTCAGTGGCAACTGGGGGCCCTGACTTGAAGTAAAGATGAACCCTAAACTGTAAGAATTATGACAAATCACAGCCAAAAAAATCTCAGAAGGAAAATCCACCCTAAAATCCAGCCAAAACATCATTATTCTGAAGAGCTGTGCTACAACCATTATGCACTTCAAGTCAAACCAAGTCAATTGAAGTCAAAACACACACAACCGCACATGCTTCAGAACAGAACGGAGCTCCAAAGGGTTTCCATCTGTAAAGCTTTAAGTCTAGGAATGAAATGGATTTTGGTTTGGTTTGGATGTTTGGAAAGTAGATTGGCAAGTCTTTCTGCCAAGGCACCTCTGGGTCGATTCAGATGGCCAAGCTCTTAGAGAGGTGGACTACATCACTCAGGCCACTGATGATTTTGAAGCAGTGTCCCTCAAAATGTAATCCACTTCAATGCCTTTATTAGCTTCATCTATCATGTTTGCTACAAAGGCAAGGCAATTTGTTTCCTAAGAGAGGGTTTGGAAATCCTCGTTTTTAACAACTTGTAGTGATTCTTTGACACACAGAAAATTGTCCCTATGTCAATTCTAAAGCAATAAATAATATACATCATTTTGTGTTTAAAACAACAGTGACCTTGTAATGATGAGTATATATAATTTTTAAGTTCCTGGGTTATGTGACAAATATCCAGTAAATGATTGACATTGTTCAAAAAAAGGTTTTGTCTACTGCGTTAAAAGGAAGCCACTGATTTTCAGACTTCTTTTCTCTGCTACCCTTTTACCTACGATCATGGCCCCTCAAATTTTAACTTTGTCTTGAAATCCAATTGTTATATTCCCAAGTCCTCTGATAAAGCCAATGCGCAACTTAATTCTGTGCAACTGTGCATTCTTTTGCTATATCTCACAATTGACATCCCCCTCCACATAAACACACACCAACAGGACCTACTACGAGCATAGAAATATTCTGTTGGGAGCAAAGGGTTCAGGTTGGGGTGGTGGGGAGTACTGTCAAAAAAGGTTCTTTAAAATAGTAATATTTTCTTCTAAATTATTTATTAATTGCATCATCTTAAGATAAAATTGTTAGGTTATAGGTATGCACATTATTCTCCCTCAAAAAAAGATTCAAACATAAAGTCTAATAAAATGCATTCTATATTTCCCTCATCTGAACCAAGTACATGTCCAAGAAAGCTATAACCAAATTTTGTTTTGTTGCCTGGGAAAAATAGACACCTTTTGAGTACAACATTTAGATTGATATTTCCTTGAGAAAACAAAAAGCGATGGATTAGATAGGATATTTCGAATTCTTTGCTCTGTAACTCACAACTTTAGAAATATATTTGTTTGTTTTAAAATTCTTCCCGAGTGAAAAGCATCCACAAGCTCTGCTTTCAATCTCATACCACCCCGACTACCCTCAGGTACCTCAGATACCTCTCACCCTTCGTCCCATTCCAGACTTGCATCTCTAAACAGTTACTTTGTTCTGACTACGTCCTCTCAGCCTATAGATATAATTGAGCATTAATCATCTGAAAATATAAATACAGCTTAATTGATCACACCTACTCCTTAAAACCTTTTCTGTTTTCCATCAAACATATGGGGGTTGGAGAAGGGGAGGGGGGAGAGAGACGCAGTTTATATTTACTGCTTTTCATTACCTTTAACTTCCCATAAATGTCTTCCTATTGTGTTCTGACTTCTTCAATTACTGTCATAAACAGTCTATTCCTCATGCAAGGCATCAGTGACAAACTCAATGAACTCTTCCACAGTGTTCCCTTTAGTTGAGATATGAGTTATACCCTTTCTTCCCTGGTCGTACTATGGAGTTAGGCATTGGGGTGTGAGTCACCAGATCAGTAGTTCAAACCCACCAGCTGCTTCATGGGAGAAAGATGAAGCTACCTGTTTCTGTAAGATTTATACTATCTATATAGAGTCACGATAAATCAGAATCAACCCATCAACAGGGAGACTTTGTCTTTGAGTGTCTACAGAATTATTCCTCTTGATTTCCACCTGAAAAGTTTCTTTTTTGTATATTTTAGTAGATTGTTTTCCCTCCAGCTCATCACTAAATTGCAGGCTATTTCTGTAGAGATCCTAATTCTCCAGGAATAATTAATACATCAAAATTACATTTCCCATGTAGTCAAAACCAACTTCTAAAGAATCATCACAGCTATGTGTATAGTTTTAGCAGCATTCAATATGCATCATCATGTCACATGGTACACATCAATCCTATACTCTAAGGAATTTCAGGTCTTTAGAAGCAGACTACCTTCAATAGTTAGAATAGCAGCCATAATATCAAGACCAAAACTAAACTTCTGCCCTTGAATAGATTATGACTCACAGTGACCATATAGGACAGAGTAGAATTGCCCCCGGGTGTTTCCTGGCTATACATCTTTCTGGCCGTTGTCTGACATATTTTTTTTCTCTAAGGGAACAGATGATAAGTTGGGAAAACTGAACTTTGGCTAGTAGTAAAGTGCTTTTGCTGTTGCACCACCTTCAGTCATGCTGGCGCATTCCATGATTACCTCAAGACTGCAAGAATGAAGTAGCACAAGCATGACAAAGAGGTTATTGGTCACATGACCGACCATAAGTGATCTACAGTTACATTATGCATTTGAAAGAATTCAGCTATTTTTATTCATTGTGAATAAGTTCTGCATTTGTTATCCTTCCCTTATTTGGGCTTATATAATAATAAGATTGTCTTCCTAATCTAACTGTGAGCTCCAAATCTACTCTGAGTTCTAGTGGGCATTTTCTCCTGAATGTCTTGAAAATATCTCAAACTCACTGTGTACAGAACATACTCATTTTCCTACCTTCACTTCTCTAAAGGCAAACAAAAATAATGTAAAAGAATTAATAATACAAAGTCTTTGCAGTAAGGAGATGACCAGTCAAGGTACAGTGTAGTAACAATGAAATATGCAACTTTCCTCTAATTCTCAAATGCTTCCTTCCCCCAACTATCATGATCCCAATTCTATCAGACAAATCCAGCTGGACCAGGAGATGTAGTTGGGAACATGGGGAATTTAAGATAGACAATCCCTCAGGACTAGTGGTGATACTGGGAGGGTAAAGGGAGGGTGAAATAGAAAGGGGGAACTGATATCAGGGATCTACATAGATCCCTGGGGTCTGGACAATGGGGAAGGGAGTGAAGGGATACATTGGCCAGTGTATGATATGAAAAATAATAATAATTTGTAAATTATTAAAGGTTCATGGGGGAGCTGGTGGGGGGAGGGAAGGGAAATATGGGTGCTGGTACTGGGGGCCTAAGTGGAGGGAGGATATTTTGAGTATGATGATGGCAACAAGTGTGCAAATGTGGCCTGTATACAATTGATTTACATATGGATCGTGATAGGAGTTGTATGCGCCCCCAATGAAATGTAAAAAAAAAAAAAATTTAAGAAAAGAAAAAATACAAATCCTTATTCTTCGAATTCATCTGAATTACCTGTTCCATCATTCCTCCTCACTTACCATATGATGCTCTCATTTCTGCCTACCAGAACCAGAATCCTGGAAGTCTCTCTTTGCTTCATAGCTCCCACATCCAATATACCTCTCATTTTTACCACTTAAATACTTCTCACTGGTGGCTCCTTAATTTTACTCAAAATGCCATTACCCTAGTCCAGTTAAGTGTAACCTCTCACTTCAATGATTAAAATAATTTTACACCATCAAAACACACTACCATCACAACTATTTTCCAAAATGCACTGTTGACCTCATGATGTTCTACTCTAAAACATCTAACTGCCCACTCATCAGACCTAAACCTGGTTAAAAAAGCATGAGGTCCTATACCATGCACAAAAGTTTCTTCTAGCCAATGACGCTCTTCCACTACACACTGCAATGCCATTTTTGCAGGTTAACAGCTTAATCAATATTTCATTCTGAACACAACAATTTTAATTGATCTATAAGACTATCCCAGCTGGAGTCATGGTGGAAACTTTGGCTGAGGCAACTGAGAGAAAACATGAAATGGATAACAGAGTAGGGGGCTGAACCCGGCTCAGAGGAAAAGGAAGCAGGTATTAGAAGTGATACTTCTTCTCTGGACTGCTTACCCTTCTCTGGCTTTACAGTGGAAGCAGTGATGAGAGAGTCTGTGAGGGACAAAATGATATTCTTTCATGGGAAGGCGAATAAGGCTCTGAGAATGGCGAGGGGATAAAGAGGATGCCTTGTGGTCTTAGAGAAAAGGTCTTGTCAAATGGAGTAGGCAGCCCAGCTCTGGAGGGGCACCTCTGATCTCCAAGAAGCAGTTCTTGAATATCGATAGCATCTGAGACCTGTTCCCTCCAAGGCAAGTGAATGATGTAAAGATCACTGTGGCTTACCCTGCCACAGAGTATCTGCATCAGGACCTCTGCCTACTCCAGAGACTGGAGACAACTATAAAACCATAGCTTGGGCCCACCAGGAGTCCCAGAACCTCAGTATTCAGTAGGTGTATATCTTGAGAAGATCTGAGCAACAGGATTGCTTTTGAGAACCCAGATGCTTCCAATGGCTTTGTCCCCATTTCTGACCTCTTATGGAACCACCAACAGCTCCATACCTGATGGCCTCTGCCACCTACCATCACTGGGGCATCAAGCCGCTCCAAGACTGCATTCTTGAACACCAGCTTCTGCTAAGGGGTATCCTCAGGGAAGGTCAGGACTCTAGCCTGCAGTGCTACCAGGTGATTCATGACAGCCTCCGGGGATACTTGCATGACCTACCCTCTGACTAGCACCTGCCTGTGCACTTCACTGCCCTTGGAGGCCCCCAGCTCTGGGGTGGAGCAGATGCATCTGCTGGCAGAAATCACCCAAACCCTGGAATGTGACCCAAAGCACTATCAGCAGCACACCCTCACCTTTGCCCCCAGGACAGATGATCACTCCTGATCTAGCTCTTGCAAAATTGAGTTGCCTAGAGAACATAACATCATTGACAGTCTATGTCATATCAAGAAGGTGGTGTAACTTAGTGATTAAAGTGAGGGCTTTGAAATTAGTTTGTTTGAATTGAATTTTCTCTTTCATTATTAACCAGAAAAATTTGGACATGGAGTCATTATGGCCTGAACAGTTGAATGAGGATAATTTTTACTCCTTTATGGTAGAGGCTGGTTCTAGGTAAATACCTGATTAATAAAACATTTAATTTAGGGTTACAGGGCCTATAGGTCAGTGACAGTAATGTTCATATCTAATAATATTTAAAATTCCATCATTAATCTAATAAAATTACCTTTGCCAATTGAAAAGTGTTATAAATTGACTGTTGAATAGTAAATGAGAATCAAATGAAACTGATGTATTAAATGCTTCCTCACAGTGTTTGAGGAATTTCAAAAGTTCATGAAAAAATGCAATTAAATTCTAATTAAATTTTTCAACAAGATATTTGAAGCCCTCTTCTTTTTCTGTAAGAATCCCTGGTGGCGCATCCAGGTAAGCAATGCACTGCTAATCTCAAGGGAGAATGATGTAACCACCTGCTCCTGCAAAGGCCTGTCCCCTCCCAACCAAACATCGGGTCACTCTGAGTCAGAATGGACCAGACGGCACTGAGGTTTAGTTTGTATTCAGTTGGTATTTCTCTACTAGGTAGAATATACAAGGTAAGATTTGTATACTTGATTTGAAATATTTTATTTTGAAACTATCTTCTGTAAAAGGTCACTGGATGATAATGACAATACACTTAGACTTTTTTTAATTTGAAGATGGATACTTTAAAACATGCTAAAACCATCAGTGAACTAGAATTCTTGATCAACCATAGTCTCTAGGCTGATACTCAAGACGTGTTTAATTCAGAGAGGAGAGTATTTCTCTAATATTAATTTAACTTAAAACTATTGCAAAAGTTCTGGACAATGAATGCAAAAGAAAATTCTGAAGAACTGTAGATAAAAGTAAAAGAGGCCTACTGATACAAACACAAAGAGATAATTGTTTTGTTTGTTCAAAATTCTCTCCATAATGGTGAAAAAAAATAAAAGCAGAAATAAATTTCCCAAAAGATGGAGAATATTCATATTTTTGTCCATTCATCCAATATTCCCCAATAAGTTACTACTATGTTAAACTTATAGACAAGGACTAAGTTTTAAGAAATAAGCAGTTGGTGTGCTTGATTCCACTCCCAGGTATGAATCCAGCAGAAGCCAAGAGAGTTGCCAGAGAGCTTGGCAAAAAACTCTATCCTTGAACATCAGAAAAGACTTACTAATGCAGGTACCACTTTACCATTTGTTTCTTTCCAGGATAGGTGAGAAAAAGAGACCACAAGAATTTCCCCAAGGCAAAATTTTAGAATGGCAAAACTTTTTCACCAAAAAGAAAAACTAAAAATTATTTCAGCACTGAGACAGCAAATATTCAATAAATCATGAAAGATTATGTTCAATAAATAAATGTGTCTTATGTTGGTATTTGAAATTATTTTAATAGTACTCATTGCAAGAAAAAACACACTGTAATCAAGTCATTTCTGAATCACAGAAATCCCATAGGGATGGAGTAAAATGTCGCTCTGCGCTCCTGAGACTGAAACTCTACAGATGCAGAAAGCCTCATCTTTCTCCTTTGGAGTTGTTGGTGATTTTGAACTGCTGACCTTGTGATTAGCAGTCCAACATGTAACCACTATGCCACCAATGCACCATTTTAACAATAACAATATTTATAGGACACTTGTTCCATGTCAGACACCTAAGTATTCCATATATGTCTATTCCTTATGTCTGGCAATAGTATTGAAATAGACAAATTGGAACAGGGAACAGTTATGAACTTGCCCTTTAACACAGAGTCAAAGGGGAGCCTTCTGCCTCTGGAGTCCTCACTCTTTCACCAATAGGCCCGAGCCTCTCCTTGGAGCCTTAAATCACCAGAGAATGAAGGCATGGCAACAATCGAAAGAAGAAGAATGTACTATGGGTCTTCTCCCGCCGGCGTCCTCTTCCCCGCGCCATGCCGGCCGCCGGCCCCGAGGCCCCCCTGGCGCCGGCGCCGCGGCCGCATGGCGAGCTGCAGTACCTGGGCCAGCTCGAGCACATCCTCCGCTGCGGCGTCCGGAAGGAGGACCGCACGGGTACCGGCACCCTGTCGGTGTTCGGCATGCAGGCGTGCTACAGCTTGAGAGATGAGTTCCCTCTGCTGACAACCAAGCGTGTGTTCTGGAAGGGTGTTCTGGAGGAGCTGCTGTGGTTTATCAAGGGCTCCACCAACGC